>JAFMSR010002433.1:0-24599 GCA_022818135.1 Saxidomus purpurata
GACTATATTATTGAGTGTTTCCTAATCAAATGAAGTGGTCTCTGTCCTTTAGACCCTAGTCTCCGTCTCTAGCTATCGCAAGTAGTTGAAGCCTGCGTTTCGATTTACTGCTTTACCGGCACAACCATTCCACAGCGCAATGCACTCATGGAAGTAAAGGTGAGCCGATGAGCAATAGGTATAACGTCTTAGGTTATTTCAACTGCCTTCTCTCTTGGAGCAAACCACAAGACTAACTAAATCCATCAACTGCACCTCTGTTTATGCTACCAAATAACAGCGCCCTCTTGCGTCAACATTTCATTGGCTGTTTACCATAACCTTATCTAATGACCGTCTAATTTCTCTTACCTCCTAAAGCGTCCAATGATCATGATCCAACAGTACGAAAATACGTGCGTATTTTCGTTTATACAAATTAAAGTAAACTTACCGATCACCTTTTACAATTCTAATTCAGCAATTAAATGGATAAAACCCAATTCCTTTATCCAAACAAGTACAATTACTGACACAATGTCTTGAAAACTTTCGTCTGTGAAGAAATATCAGTTGTACAAATAGCGTTACAAAAACAAAGGGGAATAACTCTGCATCTATCCGTATAAGTTCCGTAAATCCGTCACAATTGTAATTATTTATCATTTTACGTCCATTGAACACATAATCTATGTTTCGAGACTATAAGCTGCTGGATGTAGAGAGTGCCCCTTTAATTTATAATACTTCCAAAGATTCTATTATTTATGCTTGGCATCAGTTTTAGGGTATGCCCCTTTCAGTCCTCCGCCCCTTTGATACAAGAATGTCTTTTATTTACACTGTCCTGTGACTTTGGAACATGGTGGGGGTAAGAGTGAGGTTGGGTGCGCACCATAAACCGGTTTAAGCTCCCCAGTGGTGTTTTTGCCACTGACCGTTCCAAGGCGGTGCCCCACTGTGTTCCTTTAATTGTTCGTTTTGTCCTCGTGTGTTTGCTTTGTATGCTAGTGTGTGTTGGTAGTGTATGTGTGTGTGTGTACATGATTGTGTGTGTGTGTGTTGTGTGTGTTGGTGGTGTGCACTTCTGGGTGCTGTGGGGCTCGTTTTGGGGAGGCTGCGTTTTTGGTACGTGGCATTCCCTGTTTGATATTATTTTTGTTTTTTTGAACGAAGTTACATAGAATATCAATATATTAGCAGCATATGTGCCACTCATTGTACTCTGCCAATGTTAAATCAAAGCGCTGAAAGCACTGATGTTTTTTTTTCACTCAAGTAGTGAATGTATTAAGACATGAGGTTATAACAGTATTATTTACACTATGTGCACATGTCGGACAGATGCACAGCTGTCTAGCTGACACAGATCAAATGGAATCTGGTAACCAGTTGCTATTTTTTTTTTGGAATAGACCGCTTAAGCAATTTTGTTGTATACAGGCTAAAATTCGTGGCGTGACCTATTACGCTGCGGAGCCGGCCCTAACAAGAGTGATAAGAATTAAAGGCTCGAAACACTGTTAGGGGTTTCTTACTGACGATGTCAATTCTTTGTTTTGGCTTTTTCCTGTCTGTCAGATCGTGTCAGACTCTTTGACTGTGGTTATCACGATTGTATGAAACTACTTATCTGGTGTTAAGTGCTGTGTGTGCTTCACTTCTGCGTAGTAATTATTATTGTCCTACTTGGACAGTGGGTCTGACTCTGTTTGGGAGATAGATCAAAACTATTTGTCAGATATTTTATTGCTTGTTTCTATCTTAAATGGTTAAGATTGTGGTTGTTTTGAATTGGAATGGTCGCCACGATATTGCTTGGGGATTGTTGAAAGCGGCGTAAAACCTGAAACAAAGTAAAAGCATTTCTTGACCGCTTTCTCTTAGCAAGACCCAACTGATGTCAGACAGAATGCAATAGCTATTGCTGCTGTAGGTTGTGTGCAAGTTTGGTACAAATAAAACATAAATGGAGGACTATAGTGCTAAAAAGGCCGAAATGGGCATTTCAGACCTTTTCACGGGCCACAACTTCGACATGCATGATGGGATCTCGTCAGTTATCTAACTTGATGGAGATACACGCACGCACACGTTCGACGGACAACAGCAAATCTATATGCCCCACATATTATGAACTTTTGAATTAGAGTCAAATGCACCATTTGGCAGTAATCGCCTTTTGCACCCGAGTTCACACCCAGAATAGACAAGATTGTAGGATTAGGTGTTTGGACAGTCTTTATGCATTTCCTACACCAAAACTCATTATCTCCATGACAAAATGTTGTGCTTGGTAAACAGTGTTAAGTAAAAGATACAAGTAACATAATATATAAAGTAACATGTTTTATTTAAAACAAAATATCAATACAAAACAGTGTTAAGTAAAAGATACAAGTAACATAATATATGAAGTAACATGTTTTATTTAAAACAAAATATCAATACAAAACAGTGTTAAGTAAAAGATACAAGTAACATAATATATAAAGTAACATGTTTTATTTAAAACAAAATATCAATACAAAATATTCATTAATAGAGATCACAAGGTTCAGAGAGATTTTGACATGTCAAAGTACATCATCATACATGAAGGGTTGGGTACCGGTACTTGGTATCGTATTGGTATAATCGAGAATCACTTGAAAAAGTATCAGTTAATACCGTTTGGCCAAAGTACCATCACCTTTCTCAAGTATTTTTGGTCTCAACTAGTTTCTCATGAGAAGCTGCCTGTTTTTAATAAAGTATTTCAGTTTGCCAGTCTGTTCAGATTGTTTTGGTAATGGTTTAAAACTGCATTATTTTCATTTAATACTAATTGGTCTCAACTAGTTTCTCATGAGAAGCTGCCTGTTTTTAATAAAGTATTTCAGTTTGCCAGTCTGTTCAGATTGTTATGGTAATGGTTTAAAACTGCATTATTTTCATTTAATACTAATACATTTTGCCAGTGTATTTTTGATATACAGATTTACAGAAGCACGATTGTGCATTTCAATGAAGAATTCAAATTTTCATTTGTTATTTAATGAAACTCAAGGTATCAGTATCGATAACAAGAGGGCCATGATGGCCCTGGATCGCTCACCTAAGTAACTTGACCTCAGCAAGTATCTGTGTTACAACCTTAAGTCAAAATGAGAAGGCAAAAGCGTTCAAAGTGTAAAGTAGGTCTCTGAGTGAAGGTTAAGGTCATTAAATCTCAAGTGGTTCAAATTTGAAGGCCATAGCTTCAAAAATACAGATGTAGGTCACTGGGACAAGGTGAAGGTCATCAAAAGTGAAAGTTCAATTCTGCAAACAAAGTAGCACAAGTGGTACAAATATCAAAGCCATATGTCTTATACTTCCTAGAAAGGAGAATTTTTTCTATATAACTAAATGTTTTAACTATTAAGCCCCAGGGCGGGGCCAATTTTGACCAAAGGGGAATGATTTGAACAATTTTGGTAGAGGTCCACTAGACAATGCTACAAGCAAAATATCTAAGCTCTAGACGTTATGGTTCAATAGAAGAAGATCTTTAAAAGTTTCTTTCCTTTCGGTTGCCATGGCAACCAGAGTTCTCAATGGAATACAATTCTTTGAACAATTTTTGTACAGGTTAATGCAAGGAAGGTCCTGATAAAGTTTGATCAAATTCTGACTATTTGTTTAGGAGATGTTGTTTGAAGAAATTGTTGACACACCCACTCAGACGGACATCATGCTATCACAAAGCTCACCTTGTCACTTTGTGACAGATGAGCAAGATGAGCTAAGTATACTGCGTCGTTTTGTTTGTATCGGTTAATGGTGCCATACAGTTTGGTTGCCAACGGTACCCAACTCTTCATACATGATGAAACAAAACTAAGATAGCTTTGCAAAATCCTGCAGACTTGCTTTAGTATATATAGTACTATGCAGACTTTTTTGCTGAGCAATGAAAAAGGGTCATTCATTTGGTATTACACATGTGAAGCGAGTCCAGACAATATTTCTCTATAGGAGCAAAGTGCATTGAAAATCAGTTTCTTGTAGTGACTCGTATATAAAACTTGTCAAAGATCATTGCAACATTAGACATACCAATTCCAAAGTAAACGACTGCTTATTTATCAAGGAAATAATTGTTCAGTTTGATATTACTATAGACATAAATGACATTCTGTATTACAAACTAGTTCAAACTAAAGGGGTGTTCAGTGTTGTCATTAACAACTGGCTGGCGGACGAAATGTTGTTTCAAAACTACAAAATAATGGAAATTTCTATTATAGCATGCCTATTCAGTGTGATTTTCCCTGTAGTTCAAATGAGATTTCGGCCGGATCAAAGAAAACGTATTAACTGTAATGTTTAATTATTGTCTTAAAATCGGTTTATCATTTTTGCAAAAATTAAAGTTTGTTAAAAAATGCACATGGAACAAGATTGCATTTGAGAAAAATGCTATGCCACCGCATGGTTCAAATTTTATAGCTGTACATTAATTTCTATTATAGCATGCCTATTCAGTGTGATTTTCCCTGTAGTTCAAATGAGATTTCGGCCGGATCAAAGAAAATGTATTAACTGTAATGTTTAATTATTGTCTTAAAATCGGTTTATCATTTTTGCAAAAATTAAAGTTTGTTAAAAAATGCACATGGAACAAGATTGCATTTGAGAAAAATGCTATGCCACCGCATGGTTCAAATTTTATAGCTGTACATTAATTTCTATTATAGCATGCCTATTCAGTGTGATTTTCCCTGTAGTTCAAATGAGATTTCGGCCGGATCAAAGAAAACGTATTAACTGTAATGTTTAATTATTGTCTTAAAATCGGTTTATCATTTTTGCAAAAATTAAAGTTTGTTAAAAAATGCACATGGAACAAGATTGCATTTGAGAAAAATGCTATGCCACTGCATGGTTCATATTTTATAGCTGTACATTAAAGGACAAGAAAGTAGGTCACATCATCAAAATCTAGGTCAAAGTTCAATTTTACAACTAAAACTGTGCACATGGTCAAAATGTCATTGCTGTACATCAAAGGACAAGAAAGTAGGTCACTGTCCCCTTGGGCAAGGCATAATTTTGACCCAAGGGTTTAATAACAATCTCGATACAGGTCCACCAAACAACATTTCAAGTCAAATATCTAAGCTATAGCTTTCTCCCATTCAGAAAACATTTGTTTTATTTTCTGTTTTTACTATGTGTACATAATGAGAATCACTGCCCCGGGCAGGGCCAATTTTTGACATTTGAACAACTTTGGTAGAGGACCTATAGATGATATTATATATCAAACATCAAAGCTCTATGCCTTGAACCTTCAGATAAATTTTTTTTTTGTTCACTATATGTACATAATGAAAATCAATGACCCCGGGCGGAACCAATTTTGACCCCAGGGCTATAATTTGAACAATCTTGCTAGAGGTTCACTACACAATGTTTCATGCAAAATATCTTAACTTTATCCTTTGTAAATATAGAGAAGATGATTTTTTAAGTTTTAACTATATACATATAGGATAAACCTATGGCTCCCAGGGGCGGGGCTAATTTTGACACAAGAGGCAAAATTTGAACAACTTTGGTAGAGTACCTTTAGATGATATTATTTAACAAATATTAAAGCTCTAAGCCTTGTACCTTAAGACAATAAGATTTTTTTTATTTTTTACTATATGTATATATTGAAATCAATGACCCCCAGGGCGGGGACAATTTTGACCCCAGGGCTATAATTTGAACAATCTTGCTAGAGTTTTACAACACAATGTTTCATGCAAAATATCTAACCTTTAGCATTTGTCAATTGCTAGAAGAAATTTTTTTAAAGTTTTTACTATATACATATAAGGAAAACCAATGACCCCTGGGGCGGGCCGATTTTGACCCCAGGGCTATAATTTGAACAATCTGGGTAGAGGTCTACCAGACAATGCCTTATGCAAAATATCTAAGCTCTTAGCCTTTTGGGTCTTTACAAGAAGGTGTTTTAAGTTTTTACTATATGTACATATAGCGAAAATCAATGACCCGGGCGGGGCCGATTTTGACCCAAGGGCTATAATTTGAACAATCTTGGTAAGGGTCTACCAGATGATGCCTTATGCAAAATATCTAAGCTCTAGGCCTTTTGGGTTTTTACAAGAAGGTATTTTAAGTTTTTACTATATGTACATAGTGAAAATCAATGACCCCGGGCGGGGCCAATTTTGACCCCAGGGCTATAATTTGAACAATCTTGTTAGAGGTCTACCAGACAATGCCTTATGCAAAATATCTAAGCTCTAGGCCTTTTGGGTCTTTACAAGAAGATTTTTTAAATTTATTCTTATTATTCCTTTTGGTTGCCATGGCAACCAGATTTCTGCATGGAATGAAATTCTTTGAACAACTTTGGAAGCCCTTCACCCAAGGAACAATCCTGCCAGGTTTGGTTGAAATTGGACAAGTGGTTTTTCACAAGAAGATTTTTTAAGTTCACTATATAATCTATATAACACACACACAAACACACACAGGTGAATCGCTATATGCCACCGCATCGCAGATGCTGCGGTGGCATAAAAATAAAAAATTCCATTGCAATTTCTTTTGTCTGTATGAAAATATGGTCCAATTCAAAGACACAACATTTTGTTTAGGCACCACATTACAAGACGATTCATCTGTGGTTTTAGCACACATGATCAGTATCAGATACAAGAGATCCCAGAGGGATCTTGGCGCCCACCATAGTGATCTTTTGACGACAGTTCTTCCACTTTACTTTCTGACCTTGAACTTTGAACTAGTCATCCAGAAACAACATTGATTTTAAGAAGTCATCAATGCTTATCATACTATTTAGTTCTAAGTCATATAGATGTCAAGTTACAGACAAGTAGATATGTACAATCTTAGGGTCATTGTGGCCTTGACCTTTGACCTATTGACCCTAAAATGGCATAGAGTTCAATACTCATCAAGGTATTTTATTCTATGAAATTTGACAGTTCTAGATCATGAAGACCTCAATTTATGGACAAGAAACTGTTTACAAACTCTGAGTCATGGTGACCTTGATTATTTGACATATTGACCTCGAAATGGCACAGGGTTCAAGTATTCATCAAGGTCCATCATCCTTTGAAGTTTGACAGTTCTAGGTCATATAGATCTCAAGTTATAGGCAACTAGATTTTAACATATTTTGGGTCACTGTGACCTTGACCTATCAGCCCCAGTTTATGTTTGGACCAACTACACTAATAGGGAAACATTCTGACCAAGTTTGGTCAAAACCCACCCGGTGGTTTCTGAGTAGTAACAATAACAAGCGAACTGTTAACAGACGGACGGACCACGGACAAAAAGCGACTTCATGAGCCAACCATCCGGTAGGATAGTGGGCTAATGTCACTTAAACTGCAGCCTAATCTTTCACATTATTTCACCTACAAAATAACATATGAAAAAAATTACAAAATCTAACAACAGAATCACCACTCAATATATAGCAACAATACCTAACTACAACAGAACAAATCTCGCATGGCAAAAATGATTCATAGACAAAAGTTATAAACTTTCACACATCGAAATGATTTTCATGATTTATAGTAATTGTAATGACTAGAACAAACTAAAACTTGCTACTATCACATTTAGTTATTGCAAATTATTGTTTTTCCAAACACACATGATATGATGAAAGTACTTATTTCTATGGCGATTCTTTTGAAATGCTAATCCATGTGTCAAAACAATAAATTCAAACAGTCAGCAGAGTTCCATGCTTAGTTTGCGATGGGAATGAACACATATTTCTGAAACATCTGCTATCTGAACTGGGTAGAAACAAGAAGATACAACAATCTGTGACATTTACGCATGTGAATTGATATATTGAATCATCGCCTTTATATGTACATAGATATATCGACACAAAAATTTTAAACAATGACATCCCTATCTGAGATTACCCTCCTGTCCAGTAAATTTCTTTTAAAGTTTCAGTAAGACTGTAAAATGCACTGAAGACTTTCAATGTCTTTAGGTAATTTATATCAGCACGAGTGACCGCATCATCAATGACGTAACAAGTTCAGTCAGATCTTTGATCTCGGATTTTAACTACAAAACTTCACTTGCCCGGTAGGCTATCTTCTTTGAAAAATCACTAGCCCGCGGCAATTTTAACCTGGCGCGGGCAAGCCGGCGTTTGCTTAAAAAGAAACCTGAAATATGAGTACATTGCGTTAGCACCCAAAAACAAGAGATCCCAGAGGGATCTTGGCGCCCGCCATAGAGTGACCTTTTGAGGACAGTTCTTTCACTTTACTTTCTGACCTTGACCTTTGTACTATTCATCCAAAAAACGACATAGGTTTCAAGTACACACATGAAAATTTCAAATGTTTAAATAATAACAACGATTCATTTCTAAAACCCTTTCTAGGTTCAGCACCTTGCAGAAATTTACCGTAATCTGGCATTAAATTTAGCCCATTTTGGGTGTAGAATGACAAATATACCATGTATGTCCATCTACGGATAGAAGTTAGCAGGTATGGTATTTCAAAATGTTTAACAGGCCATAATGACCGTTTGTGATTGGATATTCAACTTAAGACATTTGCACACAAATGCAGCACGAGCTGTTGTTCAATCATGACTAGGTGTTTCACTCCGTATCACTTTGTTGTACAAGTCACTGACCGGGATTTAAATCAATCTGGCTAACTTCACTCCCCTGTCTGTGTACTCTCGCCATTACCGGACCATTGCTAGTCAGGCTCTCCACCTGTAACAAATTGAGACAGCTTAATAGACTTTTAATGCAGGGTTTTGTGTAATTTGGTTATTGTTAATGAGTTACAAGACTGCATACACTTGCGCCTTTTTCCATGCCCCTTGTTACTATATGACACAACCTCTCATGGTGAGCATTTGTGCAGTGTTATTAAATTGACCAAACCCATTTGGGTATTAAATGCAGCAAAAATCAGTACCTAATAAATACAATATTATGCTATGCTGTATGTGCAAAGAATGTTGCATTATGAAAAGCACAAAATTCTAAAGGTAATGCTTATAAGCAAATGCTATATTCTTTAAAGTTTGCATATAGTGCAGTCAAGAGATAATGAGTGTGGGATGTTATACTGGTCACCTGGTGCAGTAACTGAAAATTCAAATCATACGGTACCGAAAACTATTTTATCTGGCTGATACATGGCCAGATTTTTATAAAACAGTTTATGCCTGGAAGGCAGCTCGGCCAAAACATGTTAAGGTAGCGCATTGGCTTCTCATGTGGGTGGGGTACGTAATTTATCATTTATATTTTTTGTTGTTGAAATTCCTAATTTCTTGTGAATATCAGGTATCCCATGAGAGAGAAAAACATTCATATTTGAATATGCTGAATGTGAAACGAAAAATTTTACTTTTTTGAAACCTAATCTTGCTCGTTCACAAACAAATATAATATGACACACTCAACTACATCAACTCCCAAAAAATCTTAGTTCAAACCCTTATTAAGAGAATGTAGATGCAAAAGTAGTTGTTAATCTATCCAATAATGAGTACTTTTGATATTTCCAAGTTCACCATAATGAAGAAATAAAATTTGAAAGGTAACTTCTTCATAGTGTGGAATTTAGATTAGATTTTAACAAGAGTCTCTTCCCAAGTGTTCCCCGGGTGAAATGATAACGTTTGCTCCTATATAATGAATATATAATGTGCTCACTCAATGTGTTTGTAAACGAGACCTGTGGTCCTTGTTTTTCACCTCGGTAATTATAAATGTAACGTGGACACTTTCCATACTGTTCTATAATATTGCTTATACATACGTATATGCATATACCATAGGCATATTTGGTTTGGAACTGAAACTCTTTCTTTTCAGGTAATGTATATTACCACCCTCCACCCACTTTGAAACTCAATGCGCTACCTTAATGTTTCAGCTTTCTGCTACTCGTCATTCAATCTGACTGTCATTTTTGCAGCAAAAAAAATATACAAACCCGTTGTCCATTCATTGCAATCTCCAGCAAGCCAGCAGGGACTTTCAGATCACGGTCGTCCTCCAAGAACAAGGTTACATAATCATCCTCTATATCTATACCTTCTACGGATACTGACTCCACTTCAACAGGTGCTTCGGAAACCTAGTAATGTAGCATGGGTTACATAAGTGAATGCATAATTTATGTTTCGTAATGTATGCACATGTATGCAAGTTATTCACTGTTTGGTAAACATTATATCACTAACAACAACTCAATTACACTGGCTACTCCAAAAACATTTCTACACCACTGATATTAGCACGAGGCTCCTAAATCTTAGCCAAATATTTGTTTGATCCCCTAAGAGCACCTGATTCTCAATAAAATTTATAAAAAGGTGCCCGAATAGCTCAGCTCATTTAAAAAGAAGCCAAATTTGACAGGCTGCATATCTATAATTGACATCTTAATTATTGAACAATTCAACATTAATTTTAATGAGAAAATTAATCAGTAAATTATTAATGATAAACTGTTAAACTACCTTCACAAGTGTCTGGCCAGTGCCGCTAAGGCTAACCTGGCCTCGATAGTTATTAATCACTAGGTTGGTGACATTGACATGGTCACCTACGCGGGCCTCGTACTCAGTGCTCTTGCGCCACAGTGCTACCTTGGCTCTCCCAGAACTATCCTCAATCGTTATTTCCTTCATTGCCGTTGAGCGGCCAGCGACCTGGCGCTCCGCAGTTTCTTCCTCCTGAAACCAAATAGAAAGATAGAGTTGGGTTTTATTGCCCACCAACACTGTTTGGGTTATATGAGGCTGAACAGGAAAGGTGATTTCAGGAAACCTCTGGTGTAACAGCATTCCAGGCCGAAACCACCCAACCTGCCAGAATCTCAGAAATGCAGAGACTTACAGTTCAAACCCACTTAGTTGCCTTTTATGATCAAGTAGGAATGGACTGTGGTTGCAATTTTGGTTCTTCCACACTGAGGACTATGAAAGTAATTAACTATTACAGTAATTCTCTATTCATGGATGAAAAACCAAAATTTTCAAAAAGCCTGAAAATACAAACTTTGAAGTAATGTTTATAGTGAAACATAGAAAATTGATGTTATGTTTGACCTGTAAAGCCTGAACTTCTGGCACATGCCTGAAAACTTGCACCAATATGTCTATTTATTGTGTACATTAGGTCACTGTTTTTTTATTTATTGTTTCTAAAGATTTTTTTTAAAAACACAGGGTAGGAGGGAATAAAAAAAAACAAGAGGACCATGATGGTCCTATATCGCTCGCCTGTTCACTTATAACTGTTATCCCAGACAGCCAAAATAAAATCACAACCAAGATCAACACAAACTTCCTTACCAATTTCAAAATGATCTTACAGACACTAAGGCAATTATTATCTACACAACGTTCTTCTAAAATTTGACCTGGTGACCTAGTTTTTGAAGTAAGATATGTAATCCCAACCCAGATTTTATCACAGTAAACATTCTGAAATAGACCTCCAACATTTAATTGTGCACACAAACACTATTTATAAATCATTTGACTAGAGCAGTGATATTGTCAGTGACTATACATTGTCAAAACACTATAAAATTAAACATTGTTAGAATTTGATAGTTTTTTGAAGAACAGTTCTCAACATTCACTTCTTCATTTAATGTTTATACAGGGCTGCCCCCAAGTAAGGCGGATATTTTACATGCAAAGAATTAAATGACGAAAAAATACCCCGGAGAACGTTTGTTTGCAGCCTAATCAGTATGCCAACTGACAAAATTTTATTACTTGTCCGTATACATTAACTTTTTTTATAGCTTGCTATGGGCGAACTTATTAGCCTTTGCAAACAGCCTGGAATCTGACCAGACGCAGAGTAACTAGGTGTCTGGTCAGGTTCCAAGCTGTTTGACATTCAGAGAGTATTTCGCACAAATTTTGTGAAAATTGGACAAAATCTAAACTTCAGCAGACAATATTTTCCACAGACGACGGACATTCTGACAGTATTTTGCACAAATTTTGTAAAAATTGGACAAAATGTAAAATTAAGCAGACAACATTTTCAACAGACGATGAAAATAACCCAGCATGCAAGGGGTTTAAGTCGGGCTAACTTTAAGTCACACTGTGTTAAATCCTTGGAGAATTCATTGTTCATACCAGCTTTCGGACAATACAGACAACATAATTATTTTGCCGAATTTCTGGAAAATCCAAAAAATCAAAGTCAACAAATTGTGCTAAAACTCGCAAATGTACTTTGTTTCTACATACTAAACATAGAATGGTTCATTTTATGTTGTGGTTTTTATGATAAATGTAATTTCTACAATTTTTAAACACCTAATCTGTAAATTTACAGATCAGAAAATCTGTAAATATATTAAAGATCGGAAAATCTGTAAATTTACAGATAATCTGTAAAAATGCATTTTCCTAGACCTGCTGATCACTGACACTTGACGCCGACCCAGTAACTTTCGAGACTGACCGTGTCTCATACTCGGTTCCCATCATATTTTTCATCAATATGTCCTTAATTCATGTCTGTACCCTTTCACAAATTTTGCGACGCATTAACATCTGGATGAGGTCAAAATAGGCCCAAACCACAAACAAACAATCCGCTAAGTTGCCTGGGTCGGCCATTTTGACGGTACGTGTAAAAAAGCTATCCGTGAAAATACATCGGAAGGTATAACAACACTAAATTTGGACGCAGTTGCACTTGAGCACCGGCCGCGGGTGAATATTTTTTTGCGAATTTTCATTATTTTTTTTTTCAACTTGCAAAAAATAGGGTCAGCGGGTTTGAGAAACGAGAAATCAACTAACAGTGGCCTTACTTTTGTCTGCTTTTGAATATGATATTGTCCTGAGTCAGTGATTTTTTTACTTTCTTTTTTAAAAGCCTGTGGCATTTGAATTGGGAAAAATAAGCGTTATAAGACCTTAAATTGGGAAAAATGAACTTAAATCTTTAATTCTTTTAAGTTTTAGCGTATGAAAACAAAATGTAGTGTTGAAATTCATTCTATTTAACTAAGATTTCATCAATTAAGCAAATAAGAAAGGCAATTTTCATCAGAAATTCTGCAGTAGCCTTTTAAATTTTTCTAGCTCATTTCAATTGGGAAAAATGACGTCTGTTTTGGGAAAAATTGACCAATTTTTGGGGAAAATGGAGGGTTTTTGGAATTGAGAAGCAGCCTAATACAGGCTGTAAATTTTGGGTAAAAAATCACTGTGAGTGATTTAATATGTTATTAAGCAATGCTTTCAACGAGAAGGTTCATCAATTTTACAATTCAAGTTTATTTATCAATGACATAGGAATATAGTATTGGTATATAAACATTTAACCTACCTTTACAATCCTTCCAGCAATGCTGGTCCTGTGTTTTGGCGGGGATCGAAGTGCTGTCGTGACAGGCACAACCTCCGCATCCCTGTCACTCAGCATATCCTCCAGACAGCGCTGATGATCTTCGGGCACAACCAGTCCACCAGTCATGCCCACCTTGCTCTTGCTTGTTACAACAAGAATTTCAACTCCATTTTCTGTCCTGGATATGACGTTGTATAAGATCACGTCCTGATTCACCACAAGCTTCGTAAATGCATCTCTCTTGTAACAGATGACTTTCATCAGCTTCTCCCCCGTTGATATGCCAACCGTGAGGCTTTGCTTGTCCTCTCCATTTGATGAATATTCAAACACGGGCTTCCTCACAAGGACCTTGCCCTTGAACTTGTTGCCCATTGGGGTACTGGTTCTGTGACTGTTCATCTTCCTGAAACAAGTGAAATCGCACAAATATTATTAACAAACCATATATACATACAACATATTCAATGCAAAATTGTTAAGGAGTTAAGACATCTAGATTCATGAAGTTTACAAAAAGGTTACTTACAGGGTTGTCATTAAGAGGCGGCAGGAGGCCAAAATGCCTGTCTCAAATGCATTATGGGCCGCCTCAAAATTAAGAAAACACTCTTTGTTATGCACGATAAAGACAGAAATGACCGCCTCAAGTTCAAAACAAACCTTCTGCAAAAAATGTTAATGACAACCCTGTACTTATCAGGCTTGTGAAATATATTTTGGTGACTTAAAAAGCCTTACTCTGTAACAAATAATTTTAGGTTAAGCTTCAAGTTATCTTGATTCGAACTTCATAGTCAATGTAAACTAAAGAATCTGCTTTCGAAATTCATGCTGATTTACAGTGGCAGAACTTTACGCATTATGATAGTGTATTATTGCTTTATAAAGGCTTTATTCCAGACATATTTTCTTAACTCCATAGTCAATGTAAACTAAAGAATCTGCTTTCAAAATTCATGCTGATTTACAGTGGCAGAACTTTACGTATTATGATATAGTGTATTATTGCTGTATGAAGGCTTTATTCCAGACATATTTTCTTAAAGTGTTATATTTATACATAATTATGACGTCATGTATTATGAATCTGTGTTTGAAATAAATCTTTTCTTATTAGAACTGCAATAGGTAAGCGAGATTTACCTGATGCTAACAATTAAATTATCTTTCTACTGTCTCAATACTAACAGTATGATTCATATACAATAAATATTGGTTTATGGTCAGAATAGCACGATTCTAAAGTACCAGACCCAACTACACTACTATTTGATGTAACATAAATGTGATCTAGACAGCTGTTATAGTCAGTAGTGACAACATTTATCAGCTGGACACAGCCTAAAGTTTCTTGAAAAAGCCTAGCAATACGTTTGTTGTCTTCATAATCATAATTGAAATCCCCCCATCAAAATTATGTTCCGTTGTGTTAAATGGAATAGAGAAGTTATAGCATCTAACAGACTGCGCAAGAACTGCGAGATGTTTGAGACTGTAGCACATCCGGGAGGACAATAAACAAACCCCAGTACAGTGTCTTTGCAGCATAACAGAGCGCATTCAATGCTAAAGCATGTATAACACAAGCACTTATCAAATTTCAAACTGTTCTTTATATAAACAGCTATTCCATGAGACGCTTCTTCAAATGAAAATGACAAATTGTAGAATCCATCAATATCATAGTCCTCAGATAATGGAGATTGTAATTTTGTCTCGACAAAGCCAATAACATCCGCTGCAAGCAAGTTACGCTCATTTTTAATATCTTGAATGTGTTTTCTTAATGTTCTACAATGTTGGAAACATACTGTTCTCAACGATTCACCATATTGTGATAAATCAGGTATACAGTTTTTTATTTTCATATGAGTTCTAAGTCTGCTCATTTCCATATCTGTATCAGCACAAACACTGATTTTGTCTTCATTCAGTTCCATTATGTACACATTTGAAAGTTGTGTAACCCTACTTAGACCAACATAATGAATGTGATCTATCTTTTTCTTTCCAAAATGCAAAACTGCCTCCTTTAATGTTGAACCTTGAGCCTTATGGATAGTTTTACCTGATGACAAGTACAATGGAAACTGTCGACGTACAATTAAGTAAGACTTGTAATACATAAATGTAAATTTTCTACATGTTTCAAGGATGGGTGTCCAGGTATTGGATATAAAATTGTTGTACAGATGTTTGTATTTTAGGCGCCATTTTTTACCAATATCAGGGCTTAAGAACTCAACCCATATAATGCTACACCTTGATGAACTTGGTACTCTAAAGTCAAACTTTTTGACCACAGCTGGTGCTCCATTTGTTAAACCATCCTCAGTATCTATGTTTAAAGAAACTTCCACTGGCAGCCCTACAGACAGAACAAGAGTTTTATACAGGCCCATAGTTTTGCTTGGATCAAGAGGTACTTTAGACAATATTTTGGTCATTAATGATGGATTTACATTGCCAGAAACAGAATCAATTGCATCTACACTAACCTTATCAGACAACGGAATCTTGGACAGAATGTTTTTATTATGAGAAAACATGTCTACTTTGGCAGCAAAAAGATGTGGAAGATGGAGTACATCGATCGATGAAGTACAAGGCACGTTATTTAATTTTCTACTACGTAATAGTGCTAGATCTTCTTTAGTATGCTGCTTGGTTCGCAATCGGTTAAGTAACTCAGCAAATGCTATATCATCTCTTTGTCTCATTATTTCAGTTAATTCAAAGAAATCAAACAAGTCATGCCATAGATTTGTTCCTAAACATCTCATATCCGGACTGGAGAATTTTTGTGAGAAAATCCAAGAATCAGAGACTGGTCTCAATTGATACATATCACCTACAGCTAAAATACTCACACCCCCAAAAGGCAATGTACATCCTTTAACTTCTTGCAATCTTAAATTTATGAAATTGAACATTCCTCTGCCAACCATGGATATTTCATCTACTATAATTACTTTCAACTCTTGATAACGTGCTCTCATGGTATTTAACTGTTGCATATCTAATGGTTTGAATTTAAACCCCTGGCTGACAGGAATGCAAAAGGCTGAATGTATTGTATAGCCACCAATATTATGAGCAGCTTTGCCAGTTGGAGCACACATTAACAATTTTAACAATGATGGGTCCTGACCGCTTTGATGATTAAAGTATTTTAGCAACGCTTGAAAGATTGTTTTTACAACAACAGTTTTTCCACAACCTGCACCACCAGACAGATAAGTGTAAAATGGGAGAACTTTGGATTTCACTTTGTGCACAATATGGTCAAAAAATATTTTTTGCTCGACATTAAGTGCCTGTATGTTAGTCAGAAACTGACCCTGTTCCATCTCCTTGTGTGGAAGTATTTCATTACTTATTTGTTTCCTACTAATTCCTAAATCATCTCCTAAATCATATTCATTTGAAGCGTCACATCCAGGATTAAAGCAACCAAAATCAACTGGAGGAGAAGTACCTTCATCTTGATCAATGAGGTCTTGATGATTTGCTTCACAATTGATTATTGGGACAAGGTCATCTGTGTCAATGTTTTGGTTTATGTCCTCATAAAAAGCATTATCAGTTTTTTCGTAGCTGGTTTTGTTCTCATTTATTGCATGTATTTTTGCATTATAATTCTCTTCAAATGTTTCATAACCATCAAGGAAATCATTTTCATTCCTCCAACAAGTAAACAGCATTATCCTTTCTCTGAAATGCTCTTCACGGTCATTGTTTAATGGTGTATAATGCCAATATATTACTTTTTGACTCTTTCTTTTTCTCATTACAGTACCACAACGAAATTCAATGATTTTGCTTTCAATCTCATTACAATTATTTTCATCCTCCATATAATCATCTTGGTTCAACTCGTATTCTTCTTCGGGCAGTTCCTTTTCAGTATTAACTTTCTCTTTTTTTGGTCTCTTGCATAGGTCATACCAAGATGCAAAATCGGCATAACATATATTTTCAATATTTTTTGGTCTGCGTACATATCTTTTTAATGTATTATCCATTTCAATATTGCATGATGACGAAGGAAGATCTTTCAATTCAGATAATGGTTTAATCAGTGATGTTCTCTTTTCAGGTCTATTGGTGTCAACAAAAATTACATCGCGTGTACAGTGTCTAAGTGGCATTTGTAAAGCTAGATAAACTGCTTCTTGTGCACCTATTTCAACACTAGAGAGAAATGTGTTTCCTATACGTCTTACTCTTTGTCTAATATCACTATCCATGTCACTTGCTTCCTGGCATGCAGCTTGTAGGAGATTTGACAGTCCTCGCTGTCCTTTAGAAATATATGAAACTATATATGAAACACAAGAGTAAGGGTCCAAAATGTATTGAATGTCCATATTTGCTTTCCACGATTTTAAAAGAACTTTATTGTAATTATTAATTCGACATTCATTGACATTTCGTTTAAGGAAAACCTTTGTCTGTGAAAGGGAAGAGCGAATAGCCAATATGTATGTTTCATAATCTATATCCAACTGTGAAAGAAAATCATTGAAAGAGATATCTCTATTATCATCTTTGTGTAGATTGTTTAAAAATTCAATTATTTGGCTATAAACATCGTTCAAGTATGATCTGTCAAAGTCTCGCTCTAGAGGGTATAATACTTTTGTTTCAGGCATCGGTGGTATTGGAAAATTGAAACGGCAAATTGCTTGGCCTCTTTTACGACATGTTGGTGCATGACGATGGGTTTGATAATTTACATACTCAGAAATAGAATCATCTTTTGAGCAACATATATATTTTTCAACAAAACTCACTATCGCCTCATCTGAAGATGTTCCATGTAAAGGTGCCCCATTTACCCAAGCAACCATATGAATATGAGGCGATCCCCGTTGCTGAAATTCAACACGATAGAAATAGTCAGACAACTGACCAATTGGATGTGAAACATGCTTAAGGACATGCTTGATAAAGACATTAACTCGATGTTGAAAATATCTAGCACAAGTTACGGGATCAGACTTTATCAGATTGCATTTTTCTTCCCATGAAAGATTGTCGATTTGCAACGATGTTAAAGACTTGCCATTCAAGAGCTTAGACAGAGAATTTAACAAAGGCTTCCATTTGGTTTCTGCGGCAGAGAAAGAACAAAACCAAGTGGGTATACCCAACTGTCTAATCATAGCAAAAACATCTCTTTTTGCTGCTTCCCAGTAAGGTGGAGAGCCACGTAAAGTGCGGAGAACCCTGTACCCATCATCTTGCATAGTTAACTTTTCAATAAACCCAGGAGTTAAAAGGTCAGCAACTGTTATTTTTTCAGTATTTGATTTGCACTTTCTAACAGCAAGCAAGACTTTATCTCGGACTTGTTTAATCTGAAGCCTCTTGAGTTTGAAAAAAATATTAGGGACGCACAAGGCTACTCGTCTATCAACATTTCTTAATTCCCATTTACATATGTCACTGTAATGTAGTGGAACATGGCGATCTGAATTATCTACCCTCGGTTGGCCACAAAATATAGTTGGGAAAGACAATATTTCAGATTGGAAATCTTGAAAAAGACCAAGAGGAGAACTGTTTTCACCTGGAGCAACAGATAATACTTGATTGAATTCCCTAAAATCTGCAGCTTGAAGAAATGTATCTAGATTGCCAGTCAGCCTGTCAGCAAAACCATCATCTTCAGTCCATCCATCATCAGACTCGTTTTGATTTTCTGCATCATCTTGAAAACTTGAATCATTTGCATCAACACCAGTACGAGACTCGTGCAACCATGTTTCATTCACAGATATACCCTCATTTTGAAAAAGTGTACTGTTAGTTACTAACCACCTAGCTGCCTGAAAAACCTTATTTGGTCTAATATTTTCAAATGCCACGTGATGTTTGTATGACAATCTTCGTTTCAGTTTTAGCATAATTGTTTCATTCTCATCAATCATCCTAGGCAATGATTTGATTGTTCCACTAACATCGGACGGTACATTTACAACATTCCCTTTTAGGCTAATTTGACCGCCTCGAGGCATCTGTCTTAGCTGCATAAAAGGTATTCTTGGTGAAACAAGTCTTTCTTCAAGGTTTGTAAGCTGAAGTTCAACTGGTTGATTAGGAAATTTCAGTCCATTTTTAATCCACAATTTAGGAGTTTTCCCTTTACATGCAGATTCCAAACAAGTTAAACAGCAATAAATTTGTTTGTCGAAACTCAAATGGTTGCTATTAAACTTTTCAAAACACGAACGCTTAGAATCTGAAATTTTGTCGATCCTTCTCACAAAATGACGGAAAAAAGTTTGAGTACAACAACTACACACAAAGTCCGGTCCTTGAGAAATAAGTTCATCAAAGGCAATTATTACGCTTTCGTGATTGCTCAACAAAGTATAATCATTACCCAAAGTCTCATATGAATTTGAAAAGGAAATATTTCGATCGTCAGTGAACTTGGTTAACGATTTAGCTTTCATTAATATTTTAGCTTTTGTCAAATGATTCGTCTTTTGCCTTTTCCCTTTCACATTTCTATTTTCACCAAAAGATTTTTTTCGTTTCGTTATTTGCTGAATTGAAAAACCTTTGCAATCATCATGAATTTTTACACAAAATGCTGTAGAAGGCAATACTTTATGGGACTTGCTGAGTGAAACAATATGCAAATCAAACTGTATACATGTATTACTTGTACATGACCTTAATAGTAGACGGAGAAACTTACATAAGCTTGGAATAGAAGGCACAACTCCTAATACACTTCTTCCATCCACGCAACATAACCCACGGTCATTTCGAGAATGACTATCGAAGATGAAAAATCTGCTCTCATTTTTGGGCTTATGAATAGCAAGTGCCGTACCATTCATTATGATGATAGCATTCGTATTAATGTTTAATGTTGTTTCCAAAAATGCACTTTCAAGTGTTCTATAAACAGAGGCAGATTCAGTAGGAATTTGTTCATCCATTAACCCCGAAATGGTTTTCTTAATAGAGAAAAAAAACTTCTGTTTTTTGTAAGCAATTCTATCTGGAATATTGACTGGATCAATGAGACCGGGTGTATGTTGTTTTTCTGTTATTGCACAATAAAGATAGCTACCCGAAAATAAAATATCATTTAGATCATTTCCTTGAATATTTAAACAGGGCTTACAATAATTGACTGTGATTAAATACATGACACAACAGGTAACACATTGGCTGCCTCTGGCTTGTAAAGGAAGATGTTCGGAAGCTTGGTTGAAATCTGCAGAGCAATGCAACAGGTAAGTATCATTTGCAGTGCCACCATTACTACTACTAGTAGAGGTTGTTGGACCAGGATTTGTTGCAATATCACCAGCGAGCAATAAGAGAGCAAATCTTACATAGCAACGGACAGATAAAGGTTTGCTTTGCACACGCCGTGTGTGTTTCAAATGATAAAATGCTAAATAATGAACAGGCATATCCATGCCTTGTGAGACTATGACACTATTTATAGTTACAATTTCCACAGACATAACAATTGTACATTTCATATAACTGCATTGAACAAATGACATCCACTTACATTCTTGCTTTTTTAATGCAAAAGACTGGAGACATATCGTGTTATCCTGTAAATCGAGTGTGGGAGATAGAAGTAAAGAGTCATTAAATGGCTTCAGTTGCCTGTATTGTAACAATTGGTATGACTTGTGTGTTAATGATAGTGTGGCTGAATTGTAAGTCAACTGTGAGTCAATTGACATATTTACTGTGAACAGAAAGCTCCTTTCAGGTTCCCATAACAGATAATGCAAATTCCAGCCCCTCTTAATTCTGGATGCCTCAGGATATTCAAGTGCCTGTGTGCGACCTTTATCGACCAATCGCTTGGATTTGGAAGTAACAAAATGCTCATTGCCAATATTCAGAGATAAAATAAAAAATGTCAACATGCAGGGTATCAAATAAACGATAAGCATTTTGAAAAGCATTTTTCCAACACGGTCAGTACAACTAAGTGATAAACAGATTAATGTAATTTATTTGATAAGAATTAATTTGAATATCTATAAAATGCAAGTCCTCACGTTTTTGTATCAAAAGTGATATATAAGCACAGGTTCTTTCATTCAAAACTTCAATGAATATGTGAAAATATATTGACTTCAAATCCAAGTATCAATTCCAGGTAATAAATATTATTCAACTCAAAGATCAATTCAAAGTTCTTTTGATTTAATTTAATTCCAAGATATTTCAATCCAAGTTATATAAATTCCAAGATATTTCAATCCAAGTTATTTATTCAATTCCAAGTTCAGTTTCAAGTTATATTAGTAGCCTCCTAGCTTTAAATTCCAAGATATTTAAATCCAAGTTATAATACTCAATTCCAAGTTCAGTTCCAAGTTGTTATTCACATATACCTCTTTTATTATATCTCAGTCAATTTAATGCAACTGCAAAAAAGCAAGACTACTTTCGCTTACAAGAGAAAAAATGCGGACTGTTCAACCTTGCAAGATGCAGATTGCTTAATGTCGCAAGACCAGTCTGAGAAATAAGCAGCCGCATTAAATATCTTCACGAAGAATTTAAGCGCTGTTCCCCTAAAAATATATCTTTGCTCAATAAAGTTCAAAGTAAAGCGTCAAAGATGTCTCCATAGTTGGAAATGTCAAATTTAATCAAAGTTCTACAATACAAGGAACTATTTTCTTTCACAGAAAACAATGAAGACTTTTTCACACAGAAATAAAATTATGTGAAAATGCACATAAATTATTGATAGGTATTCAATGTGTACTAACAGGGTCTACTTCCGGTAATGCAAGAGACCGTACATGTTGAATTATCCCGGATATGCTCGCAATAAAGTGACTGAAATAAACCGGATGTTGAACTCGCAAGAGAACGTACGAAAAAAGGGGTTTCACACAGTAATCATACAGAATTATCTGAAATATATTACTTCTAATTTAACATAGATTGTCTATTCCACTAGATCTACAAGTCTTCTAAGCATGAACAAAATCATTCCTCGCGAAAATTCACAGACTTTTAAACAAAAACGTTAATAAATGGTTTTGAAAACAACAAAAACAGTATAAATTCACATACACTGCTACAAAAACATTAATATAATAGCGAAAAATAATACAACATTCAGAAAACTAATAAAACACTAAATTACCGTAAAAATATTCTGTTGTTTTCCGCTCCGGTCTTGCATAAAATGGCGTCTTTCTCAGGGTCTGGAACTATTTCCGATTCTTACGCAGTGATGAAATACTATATATTCATGCGTAAGTGCATAATATATAGATAAAATTACACAAATTAATCAGTCATAAAAGAGAAAAAATGATTCTATCGTAGTTTAACTTATTGGTAATATGGAAATCGCTGAAAGTAATTCAGAGTTATTTTTTTGGTGTCAGAATACCCACGCTATCTGGTAGTCACATGCCCGTAAAGCGCGGGAAATCTTCCGATGTTTGGCGGAAACTTCCGAACGGCTCCTCATTTGCATAAACAGCTAAATTTAGAGAAATATCCCTACACTTTGTTTACAAGCATTTCAAACAGTGTATAAAGTAGTAATTTGTTTATCGTCTTGTTTCCTACATAATGGTGTTGAGAAACAGATCCATACAAAGCTAAACATTCACAAAACAACATTGTATTTAGTTAGAAATACTTAAGAACTATTTTTTTGCTACGCACATGTATCGTGTATCAGATGTAAATGGGGAAAATGGGACAAGCTCGATGTTTTTTGTTTTTTCGCATTGTGAGTAAGTTTTTTTTCCGCAAGCGAAAAAAAAACAAAAAGAGTTGGTGAGGATCAATCATTCATTCCTATGCATCACTTTGACAATGTTCTATGCATCACTTTAACACTGTTCCAAGAGTACGATGTTTCCGAGAGTTCTGAGAACTTGATCAGAAAATACAAACATAACATTTCGATACTCGGGGTGATATCACACTTACTGATGTCTGCATGACAGATGTTAACATTGAAACAACTTAATCTTTTTACTATTCTGATAATTAAATACTATCCCAGTGGTCTAACACTTAAAACAAGAGGGCCAAGATGGCCCTTTATCGCTCACCTTGGTACAAGTCTACTTGCCTGGTGGAAGATCACTAGATAATGTTATATACCAAACAGGTTTTCCTATATACATCTTTGTAAAACAGGTGATCCCCCCGATGACGAAAACTCGAAAGTACGATGACGAAATCTCGAAAGTACGATGACGAAAACGCGAAACTACGATGATGAAAACGCGAAAGTACGATGACGAAAACGCGAAAACACGATGATGAAAATGCGATACAATTTCGCGTTTTCATCATCGTACCTTCGCGTTTTCGTCATCGTACTTTCGTGTTTTCGTCATCGTACTTTCGCGTTTTCGTCATCGTACTTTCGAGTTTTCGACATCGTACTTTCGCGTTTTCGTCATCGTACTTTCGCCTTCCGGTACGCATGCGCAAAACAATTTTAACAAAACAAGTGAATTCTTGCAGTAGTCTTAAAGATATGACTTGAACATATTTTTATAATATAAACTAAGGGGGATAATACAAGAGTTATATGAGCTGGAGTTATGGTTTATAAACACTGCGCTAATGTACACCTAATAATATATCCATGCTCCATGTTCATACTATAACTTCAAAAGGTTGCTTTGAAACTTATTTGAAATAAAGGTAGGGGGTGATGACAGGAAGTGCATTAACTAAGAACCGTAACCCTTTCTTGCCAGATTTTTAAGTTATCTCCGCTTGTGACTTGTTTTTTCACATTTGCTATAACTTACTATAACTACAAAAGTTCAAAAGGATTGCTTTACAACTTGAAGTATATAATGTATAGGTAGAGGGTGATGAGGGAGAGGAAGTACATAAATAAGAACCATAACTCTTGCCAGGTTTTTAAATTATCTCCCCATGTCACTTGTTTGTGATAAAAGGACAACTTCAACACTTTGGCAGGGGTTCACTCCAAATTTGGACCATGTATACTTTATTAAGTGTATAAAGCAGTGCACAGGAACAATAACTATAGCTTGTATAGTTCTTAAATTATATCACTTAATTGATTTTGTAAAATAAATGCTTGCAGCATAACTTAAGCACTATTGCACAGATTAACTCCAAACATGGAGCATGGATATATTATTAGGTGTACATTAGCGCAGTGTTTATAAACCATAAC
>JAFMSR010002434.1:0-24446 GCA_022818135.1 Saxidomus purpurata
TCTGAGGTTGTTTCCTCTTTGACATAAACATTTGTCGCTCCCAAGTCAATGTCCACGTCTGACATGGGAAATCCTTATGCCGTTTATCAACGTGAAATGTTTTCAGAAACTGACAGTACCGCTGGGATGTAAGACGGGTGCGATTTGCGTTTTGTCCTCGTGTTTTTTTTTT
Source organism: Saxidomus purpurata (assembly GCA_022818135.1). Taxonomy (NCBI): domain Eukaryota; kingdom Metazoa; phylum Mollusca; class Bivalvia; order Venerida; family Veneridae; genus Saxidomus; species Saxidomus purpurata. Next base: position 173 of record JAFMSR010002434.1, read on the forward strand.
TTTTTTTTTTGTTTTTTTTTTTTTTTTTTTTTTTTTTTTTTTTTTTTTTTTTTTTTTTTTTTTTTTTTTTTTTTTTTTTTTTTTTTTTTTTTTTTTTTTTTTTTTTTTTTTTTTTTTTTTTTTTTTTTTTTTTTTTTTTTTTTTTTTTTTTTTTTTTTTTCTCCCCCCCCCCCCCCCCCCCCCCCTTTTTTTTTGCTGCTTCTAGAATCAGAATGTCATGTGACAGATATCAGACATGACAATATCAATAGGATATCAGACCGGTGTTATCGGGTCGTCGTCATGGCAGTTGCATAATAATAAGGCAAATTAGATGTGTGCTATTTAGTATTGCCTTCGGTAGACCAAACGATTGAAAAAAGTACAGCATGCTTTAAAGATTTGATTCTTATAGTGAATGTAAATTTGTATTAAAACAACACATAGTGGTTGTGTTTGTGTGTTTCTGTTCTGTTGTTCTTGTCAAAGACCTATAAACTACAAGACCTATAAACTACAAGGTGTTTCTTGTTCTTTATTTTTCTTGTGATATGACACTGACTCGTACGTCATGATTGGAGGTTAATAAAGTATATATGTTCAAACTCGTCTGAGCATGAAAACAAAATTGATAATCACGGGACCAAGACTTCGCCTGAGGTTATAATGGCCATTTGGATATAGGTCAAGGTCGCTGTAACTTAAGCTGAAAAGACTACTTCTGTTGTCGTCCGCCTCGCTGACTTGAAATCACTGTAACGCCATGCTACCGACCATGACCGATTATGTGACAAAGTTTGCTATTTCTTACGGAGGATAATAATAATAAAAAAATAATAATAAAAATAATAAAAAATAATAATAATAATAATAATAATAATAATAACAACAATATCTTTATTTAAAGAAGGGCACACATTTAGACACACATAAACATACATATATCTAATATTTCAATGTGGCCTTCTAAAGAAATTAGATAGGGTTCTAGTACCGGTCTTTACCAGTAACAATGTTTAGGTAAACTGTTGGCCTGGGCGGGCTTAGGCACTTGTGGCATCAGTGTCTTTTTCGAAGAACACACCCCGTGCTCTGGCTTTGAGACCTCCTGTGCCGGAGGCGAACACTTAAATAAATTAGCTATCAAGACCCACTATTACATAAAATCTCACAACGAAATTACAACATGAAGACACCGTCACATGAGATTCACACATGCGGCAAACACTTTGGTGTCAAAACCTTGGTGCGCGGACAATATGACGAGGATCAAGTGAAAGTCATTCCAGGCAAAAAAACAGTTACAATATTTTAATACATTGTAGTTTAAGTATTATGTATCAACATAATTTTCCATTTTAAGATATGATTGAAACCCCTCTAGGTTCTTCTGTACATCACGTGTTATTTAGACGGCTAGCGCTCGTGTCCGGAAGCAACAAAACTATTTAATTACAGTTCTTTCGTCTTCAATACTGTCATAATATGAAACATATAACAAAAACCTCGTTTACTCGAGCATCAATAACTGAATTCGGGATAACCGATATCCCCCTCCCTCTCTCTCTCTCTCTCTCTCTCTCTCTGTCTCTCTGTCTCTCTCTCTTAGTTACCCAAAATTGCGTCGAAAACGGAATTCATTATTTCACAAATTGAAGTGTAGGGGGTGTCAACGTTTCAGGAATGTTTTATTTCTGTCAAAATGTTCCCTTCAACATACTGCAAACGTACAAACATTTGCTAGACTGTAAAATTATGCAGTTCCTGTTCCGTTGAGAGATGACATTACATTTTCAGTCTGTATGTACATCTCATTTTCTTAAACGAGTCAATTTGTGGTTGGCTATCTTTTAAAACGCAGATGGGAAAAGTGATTCACACATTTTGAAAGCCTAACAACGATACTGGCCTAGAGATAAAAGGATACTTAATATACAAATATTAGAAACATCTGTGCGTAACTTCGTCCATTTTAATGAGTTTCGATTAGTTGAATAATTCTAAATACCTATGCAAGAAGCGTTTCGTACATTTCATCTGCTTTTATTTCTTTGTCCTTTGGTAATTGTTACTGGTTTGCATCTTAAATGTTATAACACATTTAATAAATCTTGAATTTTATTTAAACTTTCATTATAATAGTTTTGATCTTTAAATATTTTTCAAGAGGCAAATTAGAGCTGGAACAAATATAATGTACGTCTTCTGTTTCTAAAACTTAAAAGCAATTCAATATGATTTGATTCTACTAAGTTTCGGATGTAAATTAGTATAAACCTATTTATTTTACATCAATTGTAGAACAAATTCTTGCAAATTATATTAACTACTGTCGATTTTCTTACGAGTACTATCGCCGAAAGAAGGATTGTACAGGTCAGGGTAAAAAAATGTCATTGCAGGGATTCAAACCAAAGACCTTCGTGTTAACATTAGGAGTATGAATCTAATATACTCAAAACTTAGCTCTGTATGTTTTAAAAATATGACAGTAGTTTTCCGGAAAAAGCATAAATTAAGAGATAACCATAAGCACGGCCCATAAACGCGCACCACCTTCACCGCTGGTGAAGCAGGGAAAATGTTGTACAAAAACAGTGATAAACGGTGATTAGGCAGGTAAGTGATTTCTTTCTTTACATAACATATTTTAAAAGATCATTTAAAATTCTAAGCTCGCTATTCGAACATAACGGTATTTCAGCGCTCCCATGCGAAATGCCGACGTTTAAAAACGCAATATTGACGAAGTGAAAAGAAAACTCCAGCACTCAACGAATGGCGAAAACGAGCACCCTTTTTTATTTTCTATACCTGTCTTCTAGTAGCGGCTGTTTCAGAAGCTCTTGAGTAGGCCTATATATGAATCCAGTTGCTAGGTTTGCCCTAGTTGTAATTCTTTAAAAATGTATCTGATTTTTAACAAAGTGCTGGCCAAAAACTGTTGGTTGTTGTGCTTGGTCGGTAAAAATTGTGATGATAATCAAAATAATGCAAAAAAATCCACTTCTTGTCAATGTTTGTAAATATATTTTACATTCAAAATTGTAAACTTTCGAAATTTTCACAAATTTGACAAGAAGTTGTTTTTTGTATCATTTAATAATCAACACAACCTTTACCGGCCAAGCACAACAATACAGTTTTTGGGCAGCATTTTGTTTAAAATCAGATATATCTTAGAATTACAAACAGGGTCAGCCTAGCAACTGGATTGATATATGTGCCTACTCAATAGCTTCTAAAACAGGGTCGAATAGCGAGCTTAGATTTTTAAATGATCTTTTGAAATAGTTTATATAATTAAAGAAAGCAGTCACTTACCTGCCTTAACACCGTTTATTTCTGTTTTTGCACCTCCACTGGAAGATAGCACAACACCCCCCCCCCTACCAGCGTTTACTGGCCGTGATAAGACAATACAAAATCTGACTTCTTTGCACATGAACATTATGCTATTTTTGAGACTAATGGTTAAATCAGCAAATAAATGAACGTAATACTATATTTATTTAAACCATAAATTAAAAGGTTGCAATGATAGACCAGAGTTTGACATTGACCAAGATTCTCTCATTTTCTTCTTGCGTACAGTTCTAGCAAAATAAATAATATAATAGTTATATGACATAAAAAATAATTGATCTTGATAATAAAGTAAATACCGTGCTGCATGCATCTTTTGAACCACCACGTCACCACTATACAATACTCAAAAAAATCATACAGAACAACTGTCTTACGAAGTGATATATTTTCTAAGAGAAAAGTTCACTGTTCAATCAGGCAGTTTTTTTATTTCTGCATATTTTGGTTTTGCAAATGCATTGATCAGATATCTTAAAATGTTCAAATAATTTCAAAAGAAAGTTTTTGATAATTTATGAGTAACCGATAGATTAATATTGCATTAATATATAAAGGCGGCAACGTTCAATTTGGAAGTAAATTCTAAAGTCACACACAAATTGCTGTTTTATAAAATCCATGTGTTCAAACTTATATTATAAATACAACAACAGAAACAAAATAATCACCAAATTTGAATAAAAATGCCCTTTGGTTAAATTGCAAATAGTCATATAAGAGACACTAGTCTGTTGTCAAATCTTTCGTTAAATAGGAATATACACATTTCTGTTAGTCATTAGTACATGCAATCATTTTAAAGACTACTTACTCTAAACAACACATTGCATTCAACAATTGAGGATACTGCTAACCTTAAGTCCCATATGTACTCATATGTAGAAAAAATGACAGAACTATGCTCTACTTATTCTAATTTGTAAGATATCAAAAACTTCAGGTAATTTTACACCCAAAGTCATCATTGAACTTTACCGAACTTTTTCAAAGATTACTATTCTTTTTTTCCAGTCAATCAGATAGCTTGAGAAAACCTCACTTTATTGTCGCTTTCAAAGTGTTTGCCAACTTCCGTCGAAATGGAAAAGGAAATTTTGATTCTCATTGCAATTTGTACAATCTTTGTATTGACAGCTCCGAGTCACGGTATGCAATATTTTCATTCTCGTTTTCCCTCTTTTATCTTAATATCTCACAACTGGGTTCTTGTGTCATAAAAGGCTAAATAATACTTAGTAAATTTCAAATAGTTTTGTACCATTCTGTACATGCTTTCATACTGTTCAATAAAACTACTTCGACAGACGCTTGAAATTGTTAATGTGGTTAGATATAGATTTTAATATATACCAACTCCAGTTGGGTATTTGCAAACCTTATTGCGTAAACGTCAAACGTTATTGCGTAAACGTCACACGTTATTGCGAAAACGTCACTAATCTGTGTAAACTCATAAACCTTTTATCAAAGGTGACAACTATGTGTAATTTCTGCTCTTTTTTCAGCATTTGCAGCTGATGAAGTGGCAAAAGCATACGTGAACCAACCTGTTGGTAAATATGAAGATTTAAGGGGATTTGTCATTTTCAAAGTCGTAGTTAAATAATAAAATTGGGATGACTTGATGTGCTCCTAATGTTAAAAAATTCGTTGCTATGTTGGTTCTTCTATTCGTCGGTGTCAAACGATAAATTTCAAAATGGACGTAATGATTTGAACACTCTGATGTAGAAAACCACACTCATAACTACATTTTGTCTCATATTGTAATTATCCTCTTTCTAGTTTCTTATTGTCGAGAACAGTGAAAGTGTAGTACCAACAAAATAAATAACTGAGTAAAGATGTTCAAAGAAAGTGCATAGTGCAGGGCAAATCACCCAACCATGCCTCATGTTCTTTCAATAATCCTATGTTTTTTTAACCGGATTTGACTCCAAAATAATTAAACTTAACAGATTCAAACTGCAAACAAACAGATACCACACCAAATGACAGTATATACATGTAGCAAGAAGAACCAACAATTATCTTATATCTTAATTGAATTTCCCCCTTTGTTACTGCTAGTAAGAAGAGGGAGATGCTGGCTGAATTGTTTACATTCCCTAACTTTCATAAATAAATACTTGTCCGAAGTATGGGTCTTCGAAAATAGTAAATGAAATTAGAAATGCAGTTCTGGAAACAAATGAAAAGGTCTTACATGTAGTTTAATATAGAGTGATAATTCGGATAACATCCGTTGTTTCCGTTGAATGGCATGCTTACAAATACTTCCTATTTCATAGCGACTGGAAATAACAACATTGACATTTCCTTGCATCTAATTAGAAGTTTTTGTACCAACCGAGAGGCAGATACATCGGGCGAGACCTTCATTCATTTACACATTTCTATGCCGTGACTTGGATTCAAATGCTTTTAATAGTATTGTGTTCTCCAACATATCATTAATTGTTAACAATACTGTACCTATTCACTAAACATTTTTGTTTCCATGTTGCTAGAAAAACTCGAAGAAAGACAGAAAAGAGATAGCTCTTTTGACACGGATAGTTATAGCTCTTCTGACACGGATAGTGACAGCCTAGTAGCAATGTATACGGATAGATACTACTACTACTGATGCCCCACAATTGACCAACAAAGTGAGTGACAGCGATAGTAGCAAGACATAGTTCAAACGCAAAACCAGAAATTCTCGCTTTTCCGTTACTCCTACAAACTCAATAGCTGTAATCTCTAAATTATTTAGCTCATAACTGATCACATAATTTTATTAAACATATTTTTGTCTTCGTCTTTTCTCATCTTTTCCTTTGCTTACATTTATTTATCGTATAAATAACGTACACTTTACATAATTGAGACAATTTAAGACAACTAATTAAGGTTGCACAATCCAGTTAAAACTGATATATGAAAAGTAATATTATAAATATTAGGAAATTTGCTGAAGAGGTACAAATATAATGAAATAACCCTTTTTGAGATTTTAAAACCAGTCTCTAAATGTGACCTTTACCATGTCAATCTTACTGAAATAAAAGTAGCATTTCATCAGAGTTCTTCTTTGTCTTACCCTGTTTTCTCGTTTTCGCTAGCCTATATTATCTCCTGTACCATTCAGATTTAAGCATCTGCATTTGAGCTAATTACAGTTGGCATGCTAGATGTTTTGCCATATGAAATGTTTGTGTAAATGTGGCGTGCACAGTGCTTATTTTCCATACTCTAATTGGTAAGACTAGTGTAAAGGCTTCCTGATTTCGGCAAGGCCGACTCCCTTCATTGAGTTCCTCAAGCTCGGACATAGCGTACTTTGAATGTTGTCCAGGTAAAATCCGACAAATTGCCAAATCCACTCAGAGTATGTAATACCAGGTAGCTGTTCAGGAGGACACAAGATCTAAATACTGGTATGAGAACTAAGAGTGAACAGTTAAAATATTGACTACGACCTAACAAATATATCATAATTTCCACTGTCAACACTAGTCATACAATTTAATGTAACAAAAGAAGTAGAAAAACGATTTGCAAAATGTTATGCATTAAGAAATGAAGAATGAGACATTAAATCCTAAACAAAATGAGTATTGTGTATACAGAATGGCACAAAAAGTCATTCCAGGAAAATGTAACGTGACAGTTAATGTAGACATGCACAAAGGGCCACAAGGTAAATAATAGATCTGCACAGTCTGTTTCGTAATAAAAGAATGGCTGTAACGGCCATCAAATTTCCATTCGATATTTACCTTGCAGCAATGATCTGTAACCGATTTATCATATATTTTCTCATATGATACACAAGCCTCTAAGATATAATCATAAAAAGATAAAATACATAAAGTTAACCCTTAACACCATCAAACACAACTGCCATAAAGTGAGAAATTAAAAGTATAGATCTCTTCTAATGTTTAAAATTATCTATCATGATGTTTTAAAACTCCAGTTGACAGACGTCAGTTGTTTCTGAATTTACGAACTATAATAGTTCTGTTGTTTAGTTCTGTTATTTAGAGTGTGTATCATGTAAAGTTGACCATTTTAATATCAACCAATAAATCCGTGTCTCTGAAATTGTTTACTATTTATCATCCACTCAAAGTCCAGTCTGGAACAATAACAATGACATCCATGATAAAATAAAGGTAAAATGAACACCACAAGTTAGATGCGACACCATTTTGTAGACACAGCACAAAAAATAGAACTTAAGAATAACGAAATGCCAATTGCTCCTACTTCATTTTTACCTAAATTTCGTGAATTAAATCAATCGCCTGAAAAACAATTGGAGATTGTCACCAGCTTTTAAACAGTCGATATCCTTAACCCGATGCTTTTGTGCTGTTTTGATAAATAACAAAGTCAAAATGAAAAATTACTTTTGAAGAGATACAATGAAGTGGTTCTCTACCATTTTCAAACATTTTATTATTATACAACATTAAACTTCAGAATACACACGACGAATAGGTGAGGGCTATCGATGTAAGTTAATCTTTCGAAGAAACAATAAAACAGACACTACTAAATACGTCCCTTGTCAATGTCAGCTTCATCTAGGTTCTTGGAAATTGTGGACTGACCTCTGTCAAAGTCAGCAACATGTTCAAACTAATATATGTAACAGCAAGAGAGTCTTATGAAAATATTAACTTACATTCTATGTATATTTTAAGTGTTATCTGTCTCCAAAATGACGCACAATGTTAGTGTTACACTAGTCTTCCTATTGATTGATTTTTTTCCATTTCTTCGTACTGAATTTTGTTCTTACCTTTCTTAAGTAAAGGACATATCACTCGTACCCGTTGTCTATGTAATTTGGAGGTGAGCGCAGCGAGGCGAGAAATTACATAAGACATCAAATACGAGTGACTTATCTGACTTAGACCACAAAAACTAGGCAATCTTCTACAATATTACACCAACTACCTCAGTTAACAAGCAATTTTGTTTTTCTGTATGCCTCAAAGAGCACAGTAGTTTCGGCTTTTAAAGTAAAAAGGCGCGCAAAGTTGTGAACACCTGTACATGAATTGACAATAGCCATGATTTATACGTGCAATATATATAATTCTGCTATTGCAAACTTGATATGCTGGGCTTGTAAATGGTCAAGGTAGGTGGCGATTTATAACAATATAAACTATCATTTAAGGTTTAAAGCTGGAAAAACAGCAAAATGTAGTATCTCTATGTAGGGAATTAGTTGGCTGCATGTCTGGCTGGCTTACAATTTAATGGGTTTTAACGTTTTCAGCAAAATCACGACTGTAAAGTGGTGGTCATCACTGCTCCTACGTGGTATAAGTACTATAGGATCAAGTCTCCACCAGCCACTGGCTACTTTCGCATATGAATTATACAGGGGTTGGATATCACCATAATCAATCATCACGGAGCTCATGCATAGACTTGGGATAGAACCAGCAATCCACGAATTGACATCCCAGTGCCAGTGGCTAGGTCACCGCTTCTCGGAAGTATAAATTGGTATATATTTTCTAGGATATATTATGTTTGCTTCCAGTCAGAACCAGTATATAGTAGGCACTGGCCTATAAACCGCAACTGCCCAAAGCCTACCAATAACAAGGATTACAGTTTTATAAACTTCATATACAATAGCTCTACTTTTTTCTAGTTTAAACCGCCTTCCTTGTGCAAAACTGCACCTGAGCAATATACTCGAATTATGTTCTTCAACTGGTTTTATATAAATTAGCCAAAATGTCGCAATTAACCACAATTTTTAATATGGGACCTATTTATAAAATGTTGTCCAAGAGGATAACTGCTTGTTTGGGTGAAAGATCAAAACACATTTCACTGAGCTGAGTGAAAAACAAAAGTGCTTTTTTAATAACTGCCCGTGCCACTTTTGGTGCTTAAACAGTATTAAAAATGTACCCTCTCTTTTATTTTGTTTAAACCGAAAACAAACATTTATTTGGCCTAAAATATATAATTCAAATTTTAGGACATAATTCAATTACCCTTGATACAGGAGAAATGTCTTGCATACATCGCACGAAATAGACACAGTATGGGATTTATCAAATGGCAATCTTAGTATGTGATTGGTCGGTTTCGGGCAGCTGTTGTCTAAGTATAATTCATACCATTTTGTTCAGTTGAAACAACTTACCCAATGATTTTATTTTACGCAAATGTTGTTATGCAAGGATACATTTCATCACACCAAATAAAGAAGTCTATTCAACTAACTCCCCCACTGGTCCAAAAGTTAAACATTTTGTTAAATGAATATTTGATGTACTTTAGGTTAAAATATTAACCGGTGGGCAAACTATTTTAAAAGCTAAAAAAAAACTAGCCTTGAAGTAAAGATTTCTTCTTCCATAAATACTTTCAAGTTACATAAAAGTTACTGTTCTGTTACGTTGTGCTTTCTGTTTAGTCAGTCGTAACTGCAACTACTTCTGTCGCATAATCCACAATAATAATTTCTTAAATATGCAGACGGTAAATAAACAAATCATACTTAGATTTTCATTTTATGAATATTTTTAAGATTTTAAATCCCATTTCTTTGTCAAGTGTTTGGCTCACATGGTAAGTAGGGAGTGTTTAGCATCAGCACCTACTTTATTCACGGGTCATTTGCAATGGACCGTTCCGGTTTTTTACGACAAATTTTAAAGCCTACCTAAGCCTATTGTTAAGGGATTATTTTCTTTTCATGGCTAGGTCAACTGCTCACAAACAGTATCACAAACAAACCCACGTGTTCTTTTGTGCAAACCAGGCCAACCATTGGACAGCGAGTTAATTTTGATATAATTGTAAACACCGGAACCGTCCATGGAAGGAACACGGCTTATTTATAAACTGGTCCAGACAAACTAGCCGCCCTTGTTGTCTTATAAAAGGACTCGTTCTGCGATGAAACAGCTGTAAGTCTACAGTAAATCAACTGAAATTTGCTTTTTTAAAAAGGTTTCGGTAAATTAATTTTTTGTTTTGACTGCAATCGGAGAGCGATTTGATACCTCCGTTCCGCATACTAGAAAGTAACTTCCCTTTAATTTATAAACGCCATTTGTGATACCATTTTTTTCAATTTATCAAGATAATTAGTAATAATTACGCAATTAGTGTGGAAATGTCGCCGTTTTAAAGGTAATTGAGGTTCAATCGTAAGGGAATTGTTGACCAGGTTGGGGAAAGTATCAGATTAAGCTTAATTAGCCAAAAATGGCTAATTTTACTTGAGTGACCATATATGCTCGATCCGATACGTGCTCGATCACCTGCAATGTTTTATGCACATAATTCCTGAATAAATAAAAACGCCTTTACCCCATACAGAACAGCAATAATCAAACCATGGAACAATGTAGCAGTTATAAATTATTTTTTAAGAAAGGTAACTCGTACGAGAATATCGCAAACAAATGTTGAAATTATCTCCCATATACCATATTGCCTAGTTATTACGCCTATAGGTTACACCTAAATTGAAAATTATTTATGAACTGAATGTCAAATGAATTTACAATAATTTCAATATACGTCCAAGTTGAATTCTCTTTTCCATTACAGGAACCTTTTTGAATTTCGACTTCCGGTAGTGACTAAACATTTCCGAAAACAACTCTTTGAATGACAGCCTCTGACCACTCACCGCCCGTCGTATGTCCGCCATTTCCTTCAAACGAATTTTCTCTGAAACCACAAAGCCAATGTTTATGAAACTTGGCAGCGATGCAACAGGGTCACCGTCTTTAGTATATATATCTATGTTATTTCTGTATAGAGAAAGGAAGCTAGGAGAAAGCCTCTGTGCCAGGTTGGCTCAGTTGGCTAGTCTGATATACTGTTTGTCAGCTTACTTATTATCTCTGTTTAACCAGCGTTGTGTGTTATTATGTTACAAGTACCAAGATTTGCAATATACATGAACTGTAATATGTTACTTATATATTATTCTGAATTATATTTGCTTAATTGAAATAAAAACTGAAAAACAAAAAAGCCTATGTAAGGAATACATATCAAGAACCACATGCCCTAGAGCTTAGATATTGAGCATGTAGTAATCCCCAGTTTACCTCTACCAAGAGTGTTCAAACTATGAGCCTTAGGACCCCCCACCCCTCTAATAGTTTCCAGGTGAATGCAATAGGGCCATCATGGCCCTCTTGTATAAACCAGTAGACGATCCGTCAGGTGCCCGAAGTTTTTTCTTCACAGGCGTTTCAAAATTAACTGAATATAGTAGCGTTTTGTCAATGCTGGTCGTAATTCGTAGGATTGTCTTGATTCAGAAGTCGTCTTTAACACTGGGTTGACGAAACACGTGTTGATCACGAATAGATGTATATCGGCATGCCATTTTGTTTAATAATGTTGACAGCAGGTAAAAAGAAAACGGATGTGATGTCATATTTAAACACATGCAATCTTGTTTCTGCAAAGCAGTACAAGTACATGCAACTTTGGTTTGACGTTTTGTAATTAGAACTACCAACTTTCATCAATAGATTATCAACCGATGTGGATTGCACTGATATTAGATATGCAGAATAACATGCCATATGTACATTCTGTGTTATTTTCATTGAGACTTTGCAGAGTTACTGCCCTTGGAGATCCACACTGTTTTATTACATAACACAATAAATTGAATGTTTATTGGAGGAGTAATCGGGGTTGAATTATTAGAAACAACCCTTATTGACTGTTTTAATTGGCTGCAAATTGGCCCGTTCTTCTTTTGGTTTTTTTTCCACCTTTCGTCGATTTTTTACACGAATATGTCACAACAATTTCAGCATTTTCAGCCCTGAAGGTGAAATGTTGTCACAATTTAAACGAACTTTTTTTCGGGGGGTCCTTCAGCAGCACGACGGAACCTATTTTTTTCACCGGTAATTATAGCAACGGGAGTGACTTCGACATGACTAAGCGTGGCTAAAGGGCGGGATTCCGGTACTCAATTACGGTTAGGCGAACTGGGACTAAGAAACGAATCGAATCGAAAATTTCGGGATTGAATCACGAATCGGATCTTGGGCGCGGTAGTCGAATTCCGATGAATCGCATCGAATCGTTACACCTCTATCATTAATATACCGCAACAAAACGAAACTAATACATGTATTTATAGCATATAGCATGTTTTGCTCTGAAAACGAGGCTTGCTGTCACATGAAATTGCCACCATTGTTAAATTAATTTATTTATGCATGTATTCATGTATATTCGTCTCTTGGTCGGCTTTTGGCTTCATAGACTGCACTTGCTGTGAAAATCGCGACAATAGCGGCTGCTATTGCCAGGTATAATGCAGAGTCGAACGATCGAGCACTGTCCACGTCAACATTGCCTGCACACACCATCACGGCTGTTATAAGTAAGATGCCTGCAAAAAAATAATAAAGTACAAATGGATACAGCTTAAGTCCATTAAGCACCCTAACATTTCCTCTAAACAACTCATGTGACAGAAACCTTTAACGTATGGAACGCCTCCACGGTCTCATATTGTTAGTTCTTGCTCTGTGGAGTATACATTTTTAATCTTACGTTCAAACATAAAGTTTATCAAATGTGCGTTTTTCATTATATTCTGTGCGAACTTAATTACTTGTGTAGATGAAACCATTTATGCTGTGCTTTTATCAATGTGTGGTGTTCCATTATCAAATGGTTATGTACATTTATAGATGGCTTTGTGCAATCCTGGGACAATAGAAAATTGTTCTGTGCATTCCACTAGTTTGTGACGTACACTTTTCAAGCCGTAATGAACCTATGGGCATTTAAAACACTATATTATGTGCATTTTACAAGTTTATAGTGTACATTTCTCAAGTGATCATGTTCCTTTACTAATAATAGATTTTTGTATGAAAAATTCCATTTATTAGTATGATTTCGTTATGTATTTAACATTTTGGCGGGATAAACAGAAGCAATACATCCGTCTTCATTGTGGTTGGCTGTCTGCTGTAGGGTAAAATGGTTGAGGCGCAGAACATAGTGCATTTCTTATATACGTAGTGTTTTTTACATAGTTTGCACATGACATAATGAATAAAAGCACTGAATGTACTGGCGGAACGGTTGTGTTGGCATGTGTACATTTAGTTTAGGCAAGCAATACTGAAATGTTCAACTCCAAATGATATACTGTTCACTCCAAAACGTGAAAATGATCACTCAAAAGTCCTAGACGTAAAAATGTTCTCTCTTTATTCTGTGAAATTCTGTTCAAGTAGGTTTTCAAATGCTCAATTCAAAGACACTTAACTGCTCAAATCCAAGACGTTAAAATGTGATCACTAGATGAAGGTCAATGTCAAGGAATTTTAAAACTTCAGTATTAAGTCAGACGTGCAACCCATGGGCACAGACTGTGAGTATGCTTACTCATAAAAAGTAGATTCTCAAAATAGTTCGGATAGAAATTTACCTGTGCTGACGTTAATCTCAAACCGGAATCGGTCGATTCATACTAAAGGTGATTTTAGTTTGGATAATGAAACATTTAACATGTGCTAATGGTTTAGTTCAAAAACCCCCTCCCAGATAGAGGTTAATGAAAAAGTACTGATAAGAATGTTTCAGGGGGGGGGGGGGGAAAAAACTTGGGGGAAAAATTTTTTGGGGAAAAAATCTCTTTGGAGTTAAATTTTTTTTTAAAAAAACAACCCCCCCCCCCCCCCCAACAAAAAAAAAAAAAAAACCCCCCAAAAAAAAAAAAAAAAAAAAAAAAAAAAAAACACCCCCCCCCCCCCCCCCCCCCCCAAAAAAAACAAAAAAAAAAAAAAAAAAAAAAAAAAATAAACCCCCCCCCCCCCCCCCCAAAAAAAAAAAAAAAAAAAAAAAAAAAAAAAAAAAAAAAAAAAAAAAAAAAAAAACCCCCCCCCCCCCCCCCCCCCCCCCCCCCCCCCCCCCCCCCCCCCCCCCCTCTTCTATTTTTTTTTTTTTTCTTTAAAAAATACTCCCTTTTTTTTTAATAAAAAAAAAAAAAAACACCCCCCCCCCCCCCCCCCCCCCCCCCCCCCCCCCCCCCCCCCCCCCCCCCCCCCCCCCCCCCCCCCCCCCCCCCCCCCCCCCCCCCCCCCCCCCCCCCCCCCCCCCCCCGGGGGGGGGGGGGGGGCGGCGCGCGGGGGGGGGGGGGGGGGGGGGGGGGGGGGGGGGGGGGGGGGGGGGGGGGGGGGGGGGGGGGGGGGGGGGGGGGGGGCGGGGGGCGGGCATAACATTACAAAGGAACGTGACTTAAAGGCGTCACGCACAAATGGGTCAATTCGGTTAATGAAACTGTACTGACAGGAATTTCGATTCAGAATGTCATACTTTCGGTAGCTATTTCGTCTGGTTCTAACCAACAACAGTTTCAGCTTGGTCTGATGTACACATAAAGGCGTGTAATAAGGTCTTTAGAATAAGAACCATTAAATTTTTTACGACTTAGATGAAAATCATATCTTGCGCCCAGCGTATGAACAGATCTCCCGAATAGTGCACTTACTTTTAGGAAAACCAGGTTGTAAGCATATTTCCAAATATTCAAAGCTTCTAAAACCAAAGTTAAAATATGCTACAGAAGTCTAAACGCAGCCTTACAAATCAAATTTGGATAATGTATCTGCATCTAATCATGACGTAAATAATATAAATTATAGGGTGGCGCGATGGTCGAGTGGTTAACGCTCTAGACTACCAATCCGGAGGTCCCCGGTTCGAATCCAGGCCGGGGCATTGGGAATTTCAGAAACGCTTGTCAGTGTTTTCCAACCATCTAGAGATGAACTGGTTAGAAACCCAGAGGTACATGTAGGCTCACGTGTATCCGTGCTATATACCGGGCATGTAGAAAAGGACCAAGGGGTCTATTCGTAAAAGAGCTAGGGTCTGGTACCCGGATTCCCTTGTATCTGCATCTGTCTCTCTACAACCGGCGCATGTCAAGGGTCTTGGCTAGTTCACCACGGGAGAAGTCCCAGGGTCGGCCTGGACATATAAACACTCAAAGAAAAAATATTATTTTACAAAATGCGGTCCATAACAGTAGCTCATATCTTAAATTTTTTCACGCTAGTCTGACCAATACAGTATTGACACTATCGAATACTATCACTATCGAGTATACTTCCGTAATGCAACTCTGTATATTCAAGTCAACTCACGAGTTCTTTTAAATGATTTCACTTATTTTATCTTTTATTTGTTTTTTTTTACTTTGTACAATCACTAAAATTTGACAGTAATCATTTAAAATTTTGTCATCCTTTATGATGAGCCATATTCAGTTTTTACATCTGCTGTGAGTGCCAAATGGATAATAAACATTGACGAAATACGGATAACTTTAGAGCTGAGTGAAAAGTGACAACTATTTTAAATTCAGATTACGTTAGGAACACAATACCCTATCGAAGAAACGTAACGACAGTCCAAGTTTTTTGGTTCCTTTAGATAAAATTTTGTCGGAAAAGAACACGAACAAACACAGCAAACACCAAAACAGACAAACACGAAGCTCGCTAGTACACATAGCAATTTCACAGCAGCACATGCGAGCGCACGTACACTGTTCTATACAGTTCTCGAATGTAAGGTTAAAAACTGTCGGTATGCTGATTTATTGTAACAGAAAATTTAACACTTTTGTGGCGTGTAGGTTTTATGTCGGTAACTCATGCATTTTTGCGAACGTGCAATTTAATTGGGGATTTCAAAGGCAAATATAATGTAGATATTACTCCGCTTCGAACTATTTCTTTCAGCGGAGTTACCTGTGCTTTTAGGAATGTAGTAACGTCAGAATCCGTTTTACATATTGTTCTGTTTCCTCCGGGACGGCTGTTTTTCGATAACAGTCCACAAAATGCACACAACGATTTATAAAATCGTACACCACAAACTGGTAAATGCAAACAAATTGTTTTATCTTGCATAACAAATATGAAATATGCACAGGCTATACTGAAAAATACAAACAACGGTGTATTAAATGAACAAAAGCCATTTAATAAACGTGCACCGCAAACTTGAAGATGCACATATGGTTGTATCTACATAGAAAGTAGAATGTAGAACCCTATCAATACGAGGCAGTCGATCAATGCGTTCCAAATAAGTTACTAGCACCTGGGTCACAGTGAAAACTTATGACTGTATCATTGTATAGTAACACATGTAGTACGTGTATTGCATAATTAGTTAAGTTAAAATAAAGCGAAACAAGAGGGCCCACATATCCTTATATCGCTTTCCTGGCTACCATTGGCTATACTACATGGTCAACAATTGCACCACAGTGAGGGTCAATTTCGAACTGGGGGTCATGATTCGAACAATATTCGTAGAGGTCCACTACACAATGCTACATATCTAAGCCAAGTATTTAAGTTTTTTGGTTTTAGACTAGAAGATTGTCCCTATATAAGCCTTTGTGAAATCAAATGACACCCCAGGAGATCAATTTTGAATTTGGGTTCATAATTTGAACAATGTTGGTAGAGATCAACTAAGCAATGCTACGTGCCAAATATCTAAACTGAAGGCCTTGTGGTTTAAAAAAGATTTATTGAAGATTTCCGATAGAAATCTATATGTAAAGTCAAATGACCCCAGGCGGTGCCAGTTTTAATTTCAGGGGCAAGACTTGATCGAGCTGAGACAATTCTGTATTCTAAATATCTTTACATTGTGGTTTGTGAGAACAAGAACTTCCTAAAAGTAACCTATGTAAGCAAGTCAGTAAAGACTTTATTTAACGAGGCTACACATCTGGTTTCCCAATCTTCCATGTGGGCCTCCCCCAAAAAATATGGCCTGTAAAATCAAGTGACACCTGTGGCAGATTTAATTTTGATCGAGGGACCATGATTTGAATTATCTTGGTAGAGCTCCTAGGCACTGCTTCACGCTAAATATCTAAGCGCTACGCCATGTGTTTTCAGAAAAGAAGATTTTTATAGTTATTCCTATACAGGCATATGTAAATTGAAATAACCCCAGGCAGAGTCAGTTTTGGTCCAGGGTCATAATTTGAACAATCTTGGTAGAGGTCTACTAGGCAATGCTACATGCTAAATATCTAAGCTCTAGGTCTTGTGGTTTCAGAGAAGATTTCCTAAATAAGCCTATGTTAAATCAAGTGAAACCCCCCCCTCCCCGGACAGGTTCTATTTTGACCCGGTGTTCATAATTTGAACATTCTTCGTAGAGGTCCATTAGGCAATGCTACATGCCAAATATCTAAGCTGTATGCCTTGCTGTTTCAGAGAAGAAGATTTTTAAAGTTTTTCCTTTCGGTTGCCATAGCAACCAGACTGCATGCAATGGAATTATTTGATAGAGCTTTAAACACGGAACATCCCTGCAAAGTTGCATCACCACTGACCCATTGGTTTCTGAGCGGATGTTGTTTGAAGGAAATCATATTAAAACTTTTTGTATCATCGCTAAATCGCGAGCTGATACAGAAACAGCCTCAAGAAAATCGATAATCTAATACTGTCTACATTTATATTGATCGTGGCCTATCGGAAGTTTCCGTATCTTGACAAGTCATAAATCAGTTAATCAGCAAAAATCGATAATGTAGGCTAGCGCTAAAGTGGGACTTCTACAGTCTTAACGTACCTACACAGAAATAACATAACACAATGTTGCAGCGGGCAAGACTTCGATAGACTTTATTGTTAGAGGAATTTCTTTTTTACACACATACAATGATTATATTTCGACAATACAAGTATCATTTCTTTTATATTCAATTCCAACATATACATGTATTAGTTTAAATCATGTTTGCATTCTTCAACAAAATCTGTAGGCATCTGGAGTTCAAATATTCACTACTGAAACCACAGATTGTGCTGTATATTCATCTACAGAATGGCAGCCGTCCACGAAACGAAATCTCATTGTATTTTATAGTTTCTTTTATAGAGGAAAAAACGTGTGTCCAAAACACTGGAAGTGCTTGATTTAACCGCACTCAACGCTAGTGTTGTCAAACCAAATGCCCCCTGGCTGAGCGAATTAAATCGTCCATTCTTCCGAATATAGGAACTACGGACTGTGTCCTAGCAAGCATATTTTATTCGTAGAACACATTTGTACCAGTTATTACAAGCATACGACATAAACTAGAACAACATTCAGCTTTCAATAGAACTAAAGCTGTATAAAATTCAGTGTTTCTTAAAAATTCTCTATCACTGTTTTCGAATTTGAATAAAATTTACGTCTCGAATGAAGCGAAGTCAAGCCTAGAATGAAAACCTCGCTCTATTTTGCCGCCGTATATAGCCTAATACCACGTGACCGTTATCCACAAATGACTCGCCCATTTGTGATTCCCGCCTGGTTAGATATTTGTTCTGCACTATACTACGTAACGTGCAGAATTTTCAATTCTTCACACTCTTTGTACCGATAAATGATATCGAGCTTCGGAGTTTGTGCTAACTAACTTATTTATTGCACTAAATTTAAATAATATTTAATAGAAAATGAGCAGGGGCAATGTGAAAAAAATATGACTTAAGAAATCATCATCGTGTCAATGATTATTTTCATTTTTTGATAAATCTCTTGCATTCCCACTTGTTCTTTTAAATCTATTACTCTCTTTTTTGTACTTTTTGTGTATATTTTCTTATATATACACATAATCTTAATATATTATGTTGTAAGCTTTTTGTATATAAAAGTATCTAGAATGTTACAAAAACTCGTATCTAATACACACGTCATTCCTTTCACTCTCTCTTTTGTATTTTTGTAGT
Organism: Saxidomus purpurata; assembly: GCA_022818135.1. NCBI lineage: Eukaryota > Metazoa > Mollusca > Bivalvia > Venerida > Veneridae > Saxidomus > Saxidomus purpurata. The sequence goes on from JAFMSR010002434.1 coordinate 19,318, forward strand.
TTTTGCATCGCTTTTTTTGTTAATCATGATCTGTAATATACATAATTTATACAAAGTTTTATGAATTTCTTTTCTGTGTTAATTACTAGCACGAATTGTTGTAAATTAATGTACATTACGTTTTTCATTCAGTTACATGAATTTATAGCGTAACATTGTATGACATTTTAATGAACACACGTTAGTACTAGAAAAAAGACAAAATGAAAGTCCAAGATTAAATGTTTTTTATTAATACATAACTAATGTTTTGTCATTGTTCATAATTTCAAAACGAAGCAGGTAGGTTTGTCAAAACGTGGTAATAAATTATCGAACAAGTGGGTTTTATTACCTCCCTAATAGTCAACATCCGGATTAAACCAATTTATGGCGTAATAAAAACTATATGGCTACATTTATGATGATAATTTATGATTCCACATATATCGAAGAATAAAAAAGCAAAGGGGAATTGTGTTAACTTGAAAAATGCAAGCTCGATATTCGCTGCATTGAAAGACAATTTTTCAGTGAATGTATCTTAAAATTAAAGTAGTATTATTACCATTCAAAGTGACCGTCATAATTTTAAATAAGAAATAATCAGTGATTTATACTCTTAGAAAAATAAACATTGCCATAGCTATAACACATTGAACATAGAGGAAATCTGTAAAAAAACATCTTTTTCGACTATCTTATTCAAAAATAACAAAATCAACCCTTTCGGTTATGTATATCTTTATTTGTATTTGTAAATAACATGAATAACTTGGTAAAACAAGCATTCATTGTGTTTTGAGCAACTGTTAACCAATGTGACCTTTTTGAAGGGTAATATACGATGCAAATATTTTTCGAAGAGAGACATGTAAAATCTCTCTCTCTCTCTCTCTCTCTCTCTCTCTCTCTCTGTATGTGTATGTGTGTGTCTCTGTCTCTCTCTCTTTATAAAAACACGTACAGGTGATACATTAAACTGTAACAGTTAATAACAATCCTCTCAAAATACACGATAAGCAGAAAAACAGTGGCACTTTTAAATATTTCTTTTTTATCTTTGAGACGGATCGCCAGACGGTGAGTCGTCGCAATAGCTCAGCTAGCCAAGATTCGTGCAGAAACAAGAAACCAATATTCAATGTAATTTAATAAGTCATCAGTGACTGAAGCGAGCCAGTAATAAAAGCATGTATACATACAAACCTCCAGACATCAAACAAAAGAAACATCCTTTCTTGCTGTGAATGGACAAGTCTCTCGCAAAGATGCATGCTAGTAATAAACTCATTCCAAATAGAATTGTCCCGAGAATCATTAAAGCACGTACCGCTTTCATCCAGTCATGTACTGAAAAAACAATACGGTAATTTGTAGAACGATGGATATTTTGAGAGAAATTAGCTGAGCCACTTAAACTGATATTCGTAGGAGGCCATATTTATGCGATTAGAACAGCCAAAACGTTTTTTTCATATTCTAGGTGTAACAGGGGAAAAGGTACTTTTAGAGGACTTTAAATCCCCGACTCTGAGTGTGTGCTTTATGGCGGTCATTCAGCGTATTAGATCTTTAACAGTTATGTGTTTCCAAAGAAACTGAAACACTTTTAATTTCATCTAATTTTGGTGCTATTGTCCGCCTCCGTGGTCGATTGGTTAGAGTCGCTGACGTTTAACGCTGACGTTAAATCACTGTAACCTCTTATCGATTGATTGATGATCATGGATTCGAGCCCTTGTCGGTATAGAGAAACTTCGCAGTTTTTTCCTGTAACGATGGTTCGGTAATCTGCCTGCTCGTAAAATGACTATGTTGCGGTTAGAACGGGCGTTCAACTAATTATGGTGCAATAATATTAACGGACTGAGAAACGACGCAAAATCTCGCAAAATTCGTGGCCGTCCGAACGGTATTTCCGGAAGCGGCCATCTTGAATCTAGAAATCGAAGGCAGTGGTAAAAAGCGTAAAACAAATCTGTAATAATCGACACATTTTGAGCAATGAAATCTAGAAATGTTGATGGCATTCTCTTGTAAGTATGATTCTTTTATTCTATAAAATATTTTTACCACCGTTTGTTACTGATTATTTAAATGTGTTTTTCAAGAGCGTTCGCTCCAAAATGGCGATGGATTCGAAAGAGGATTTAAAATAATCCATCGCATTTCGCAGCATGTTTTGACTTTGTACTAAGTCTTGTGCTGGAAAATATAATTTCAAACTAAGAAATGTGATGTTTCTAATGACTGTTTGAAACACTTCAAAGTGGCTAAAATTGGCGTATTTTGTTGTAATGTGTACGGAAAAAATGGGAATGTCCCTGTTCAACCCTACATTATTTTCACCATGTGTGATACAGTCTTGTCCAATATTAAATCTTAATTTGGTAAATCCAAAAGGAATATAGACAAACTGCATTTTCCCAGCAAGCATGTGCATATCGGACCAATATCAGTTTTAAGTAGGCTGAATGATATCTGTTTTTGATATTGGTACAATATTCAGCCGATATCAAACGTTTACCGAGAACAACATGTTGTATATAATAAGATGAAATATTTTTTAATTATTTCATAAATCATTTAAGATTTAACGAATTTACGTTAAATTCTTCTCTAAATACGTACAAACCTTATTTAACACAGTGGATGTTTCGATATCGGTCCAACCTCGGTTTGATATCAGAAATAGAGAAATGGGGCACGTTTGAGGAATAGATAGGCAGGACAAAATTACTCTGACCAATGCAAGCAGAATCTAAAATCTTTTTCCAAGTCATGAGCAATTTATTCTGAAAATTTAAGTGATCATAGGTACATTTGTACACAAGGTACAACACTGATGAAACTCTGCAAAGTATCTGCTTACTAAATAGAAATTATTATAAGGACCTAAAACAGAAATGTACAGCTATTTCACAGACTGAAAATGTTTCCTTGCTTTCTACACATGAATTAATTAGGCTCATCAACACAACGACAACTTGCCATGTCGTTGACGTCCGCGTAGTCAAGACCATTATATCATGAACACGCATTTGCGCAATCAATTCCAAACTGCTACTGTTGCTTTTCATAATAACCGAATCAGTGGGCAAACTGTTTTAGCTGTCTGCGGGAGACCTGTTGCCCCCATTTTCTGTTAACCTTTGGTATTATTTTTGCACCAAACGATGCATCATGGAACATTCTTTAAACGCATATAACAATGCTTCCCCCAATTTATTTTCATCCAGCTATGTTCAAGCAAACTTAGTGGAAGTATCTGATTTTGTTTAGTATATTATCTGAACATTCATGTTTAACTTATTGTTGATAATCAATTACTTAACTCTATGTATTTTCTGAAGTCTGCCCGAGTTGCTGCAAAACAACTGTGAACAGCGTATAAAATTTAAATTTTGACTACAGTACTTTTAATACTTTTAAACTAACTGATAATATATATTAAAAAAAGATCAGGATCAAATGAGTAGTTGTCAAACACTTTGACCAAGTTAAGACAAATATTTTATAAAAGCAGTATACAGTAAAATCCCGCTATTAAGACCACCCGATATTAAGACTGCCCTCAATATTAAGACCAAGCATTTTGGAACCAAATGGCCCATTTTCGTGTAAAAATGTCTCGATAAAAAGACCATTTCAATATTAAGACCACTTTATGCCGGTCCGAATGGTGGTCTTATTACAGAATTTCACTGTACATGTATGTATGTATTCTGTAAAAGCAGTAATAATAATTGTTACCGGTAATCAATTATGGTTATATTTTTTGTGTCACCTTTCTGCAAAGCGCAGAGAAGTGCAGAACACAAGTGGATTAAAGTAGTACGCCCCCAATGGACATTTAATTACGAGTGTTTGTTGAATTTGACAGCAATATGTATGAAAAAAAAAAAATTTAAGTTGGAAGTATCTATGCTCTAGATTATTGTTTAAAATTTATTAAACATGTTCTTGCTGAGATGTGTGTAGCTACAGACAGATTAGCTTGCAAAACATTCATAACAGTATTGGTATTTCTTTCCCTAGCGTTATCATAGTTGATGAAATGAATAATAATAATAATAATAATAATGATAATAATCACATTATAATCACAATAGTAATCATAAAATCACTATTTCACGAAGGTAGCACAAATAGACATTTATACAAATTTGTATATACATCACAATTTCATTGTTGCCTTCCATAAATTACAGAGAAACGGTCATACAAATACATACATTCACAAAATTGCACGCAGGTACAAACACTTTCTTACAGTCACACTTTAAGGTAGTATGCGACCTTTGTCCGACGTTAGACGTCAAAAAGCGAGTTTTCTTCGATTGTTATGAAATTTTGCCTAATGGTACTAAAACGCATTGCACGCATTGTGATCGTTTTAAATTTTTCATTTTACATTTCGTTTCCTAGCAACGCGACGTCGGATGTCGGTGGTATAAAATCGACATTTTAAATGCATACCTGGTTCAAATATGACTCTAGTGTAATTTTAATAGCACCATATGCTAGCTCTCCACCTGGGAAATACATACATATAAAGTTTTAGATGCTTTATCTGTCAATTTTTCCAGCGCTAAACGTTTAATACTGAAAATCCGCCCATTTCTTCACCCGAAATTGTGACTCCTGACTCACTTTAACGTTAGTTTTGGTCAACGGAACAAGATTCAATCAACTAACGATTCACACGGTGATTTAACGTAGATCCTAGCAAATAACATCACAAATTCAAAATGGGGGGTCTTCGGGGATTTTTTTTCACAAAATTGCAACAAGTAAAGTTGGGACCTCAAGAAAAATTATGACGTGACCTGACGTCATTGTGTGATTTTACGGCCATACGTGATTTTAAGGCCTGCTTACACATAGACGAACGTTGGAACAGCCTTCCTTTGATACGCAAAAGTAGGATAATCACTATGGAGTAAATAAAAAACAGATAACGATACCTATAATTTACATAATCAAATTGAAACGTCTATTTTATATATATGCACTTGTAATATTTGCTGTTACTGCAAATGTGTTTTGTTAGTTTTGCATTAAAAAGCTATCCCTAAAACAAAAAACTTTAATTAGCTTATTTTTGCGCCAAATGACAGTTGAAAGAAACGACGTTAATTACATCA
>JAFMSR010002435.1:0-24581 GCA_022818135.1 Saxidomus purpurata
CGAAAAACATTTATGACGTCATTTCAACGACGTCATCGACGTATGGTTTCCAACATTCTTTACGCTCGGTTTACTTTTTGATGTTAATCCGGTAAAAGATTTTGATAATTTCACTGAGTGAACAGTGAGTTTATCAGGATATAATCCACCGTTATATTTCGATAAACCACCGAAAAACATCAAATAAAAACATATTTTTTCAATTTACTTTTAATACATTAAAGACAATTTTCACGTGTTATCGGTCAAACTATTTTTATTTCTTAGTAATACAGTCATAAACGAGAACCAACCCATGTTTTACAGTTGCTTGTACTTACCCGCAGCAACTCATGAACGTGCCTGTTGAAGTACTACTTGCCCTACATGAACATTCTTCACATTTCTCTGGCATCTTTAGTTCTCCATGAACAGGTATAGTAACACCATTTGGTGCAGTACAAAAGTTTCCATCTAGTATAAGAGACACAAACAAATCTATAAGATTTAAATTGATAATTAAATATGAAGCATTCTAACATGACTGACGATTTTGTCTCTATATACAAAGAGTATTGTTGGTTTGAAAAATTATGTTAATGTCACCGAGTGGGCATTGTTTTGGGGGAAATAAATCCCCCACAAAAAAAATGTAAACACGACGTCATATAGCGCCGCATGACGTTAAATGAGCGTTCGGTAGAAAATAAAGCTTTGCATCTATTCACCTTTTGTAATATCTGGTCATGTGAGATTCGAAATAACATGCTTTTCAGCGTTGTTATCGTCTAACAAACAATAAGTTGTCGTACTGGTGCGCAGTTATAAACCACTCAGGCCTTCGACCTTCGTGGCTAATAACTGCGTGTCAATAATAAAAATTTTTTTTAAAAAAAACAAAAACCCCCGGAAAAGTTTTTTTTTTATAATAGTCTTTATAAATGTACTGTTAATTAGGTGATATTCACGATTAATTCATTTTCGGTTTTTTCGCGAATGTCCCACTTCACTAATTTAAAAATATCACGAAAGATTCATTTTACATATATTTACTTTGACATAACAAAGAATATTAGTTTCTTATATGAGCACGAGGTTCAGATCGAAATATCCGTCACTGAGTGTAACTGTTTTGGCGGGAACGAGGCTCTGCCGAGTTCCCGCGATACAGTTACCCGAAGTGATGGATATTTCCATCTGAACCAAGTATCTCATGGAAGAAACTTTTTCTTGCATACCGTCTTGCACTTTGAAATAGATATTTAAAAACAAACTTATCGAAATGATGCATTTTAATATAAAAACAAACGTTCTTTAGATGCTATGTTTGAGGAAGTGACGTCACATTGTTTATAACGTTACATCACAAGTAGTTCACGTTAGTCGTCTTACACGGGGGAGTGTAAGATGAGATTTTCCAGCACTGGTAAAAACTACAGATATTCCCATGGTATGCAAGAATAAGTCTGTCTGCACACAAATCGCAAATAGAATAACACTTTCATTTTAGTTTATTTGTTCTGCAAATCAAACCATAACTTCAATGTTATTCAATATACGTATTTAATTAACCAATTGACGGGTACGCTGACTTTATTTTAGAGCTCCATGGAACAATAAAAAATAATCATAAAAATATATTGTGTATCGAAACACTGTCATTAAATTTGATAAAAGATATAGCATATGTTTTCTTCTTAGATAAAGTATAGGCCGAACTCCAAAGCTCTAACTGCCAGAAATTGTATCTGAAACTTACACTTACCAAACAATTGAAAGCGGCAAGACTCGAAAGAAACTCCTATAAGACAAGTAAAAGCGAACAGTGAGTACAAATGTTTCATTGTAATTTCCTTGCGTGTCCAAATACTAAACTGTCCTATTTAACCAACATAGAATAGAATCGTAAAGGAAAGCCGCTTCTAAATATATCATAAGATAACAAGATTTCGCAATTGACAAACACCTATAGGTCAGATCCGGCATAGGGATTGACTGAAAACTACAGGGAAAACCGTAAGATTAAATGAAACATTACCTGATTGGTTAAAAATGTTGCGGTTAAAAATGAAAAACAGTTATTTGAAAAATGAAATAAAATGCTTTCGGTTCGTGAAGGAATATTTAAGGACTGGTTTTCATAATATGTAACACTAATTCAAACCGTCATTTAAGAAAATGGTGCACACATGTCGTTAAGATTAAGACCCCTAAATCTCACCTGACTCAGGTGGGTGGTTGTCTTTCATGCAAAATTGTAAAAAAAACATGATTGGTTATGCACTTATCAAATCAGCATTTTAGGTTTCCGAGAGACTAATATGTTCGAGAAAAGAAATGCTTGATCAACAACCAATAAGTGGGTATAATAGATGGTCACCTTTTGACAAGATTTATAGTGTAAGTCAATGGGAAAAACAATAGGAGTATCTGACCTAAAGTTTGTTGCCTTTTGGGGCAAAAGTTCATGTGTGCTGAGTAGAGGAGCGACCGAAGACACAAACGGAAGAACTGAATCAATATGCAAGGATAGCGTATGTTATTGTCCTCAAACCAGTAGCAATATTCAAAAGCACTCGGCATTCTGTGTTTTAAAGTATTAACTAAGCGAATTTAAGAACTGGATAATTCGAATTTATTTTGTAAAAATATCCAAATCTGTTTACATATTAATAATATGTCAACAGCAGGCTATGGTTGTATTATAACAAATTTGAAAGGGGAGTATTTACTTACATTACTTGAATGGCAGTTGTAAAATTCATGTATATGATCCACTACACACCTATGAGATTTATACTCGTCTGTTAGCATTTAAACATTTGGACTTACACATACGGACCACAGGATTTTCGATCATTGATTTTTTACAGCATATTAAGGTATTAAATTTGTTTTTGCGTGGAAAACAAAATAGCACCTGTAGAACTGGCCATGTGTCTGTTACATTTACATTTCTAATTACAAATTTTAGTGCAAAAGTGCAAAATAAACTATTACTTTCTTGCCAAAATGTTGAGAGTGTTAATTTAGAAAAGTGCTAAATGTTTAATTGCCAGACTGCCTGCAACACACAAGTGTATCAACAATTAGACTTGTATCACTTTATGTGTTGCAGTAATAATAAAGTATCGCACCACGGTGTATCTATTTTTTGAAGTTTATTTTTCTTGTCTGTGCAATGTTGTTATAGAGACGTGACGGGTTTAATATCTAGTATATTGACATGCCACGGGGTTGGGGGTTTACCAAAATCCCCCCCTGTTATATGACTTTTTGAACGTATTTTATTGTTTTAAACCATTTAAATTCTACAAAGTTTTACTGTTGGAAGGTCTGTAGCACATAATGTGATGCCGACGGGCAACTGGAATCCTTTCTGCAGCGAATAAATATGTCTGCTCACAAGTTAAAAGACACATCATGTTGCCATTTTCTTTTAGAATGCGACGGAGAGTAAAATGAACTACGGAAGGTTGCTCAAATACACGGGGATTTGCCAAGCTTATGTAAACCTATCGCTGTCGTTGACAAAAACTATTATTGCTACTGAGAACAATCACTTGTGGCCATCATTTATTCCCTTTCAAATCAAATGTCCTAGTTTTTAAATGTGCACTAATAAAACGTTAACGACTGCCTTTCAGTTGTACATAGCAGTTGTCATCGTGCAGTATGAGATTAAGCATGTGCATAGTCCATAAGTTTTTACTTCCGACCTCCAGCTTTGATGTGCGTAAATTCATTTGTTAAAGTGTTATTTTAGCACCGCGCAAGGAACTTTTTGTGATAGGTGGTTCAGTACTTTACACCACCTTGTATAGTATAATGATCTATAATGCACTTGTACATATGTACTGTGTCCAGGTCGTTTATGGTGAGATGCAATGTAAGATTAATAACTTAACGTAGAATTCTATTACGGAAAGACATTTCTTATGTCTCGTATGATAGAGGGTTTGTGTAGTTCGTTTTGAAATTTAACTAAATCTTAATGTACTCTAAAACCTTTTTAGGGCTAAAACTTGCAGGCATCAGTAAAGACAAGTGTATTAAAGCAGATACATAGAATAAAGTACATTAATAATATAAGGAAATCATACGGTATTGTTAACAAACCAGCGTAAAAAAAGATATGGCATTGCTATTTTAAAGGGCAAAACATAACTTTAAGGAGTGCAAATTAAACAAGAGCTGTCTCATGACAGCACGCTCGACTATTCGAAAGCTTGTCGGTAAAATGTTGTTTTTTTTTGTCTCAGAACAAGTGTAATGTGTAATTGTCTATAAAAATTAAGGTCAAAGATATGAAACTTGTTCAAAGACCTTCGTAAATGTACATTACATGCAAAGCCTTACTCTGGATTCTGTAAGCCAACTGGGGTAAGAAGGGGAGGATAATTTCAAAGAAATACATGACCTTGTATATTTGATCATGCATAACTTTGTAACATTTCAAACTTGATATGTATAACATCAAAAAAGCATGACCGCATAACTATTCAATGACATTTCAAATATAGAATGGAAGTAATGTAGCAGCGTTACCTGTGCAAGTGTCTGTTAGTCATCCAGGCAACATCCAATCATCAACATACACACAAACATATATACATGTCTTTTCTTATTTCATCTTTTAAATATATGTTATACAGAAAATATATGTTACTATGTCTTCTTAAAAAAATACAGTTTGAAAATTATGAATAATTAAACTTATTGCAGGATAATAAAACTGCTCACACTGCAGACTGATGTTGTAGTTGCTTGGCAAATATTTCAGTTATTTCATTGATTTAATTCAATACTGAACTACACCTGACTTCCTGCCCTTGAAATCAATTTTGTAAGTTTTTGCAGACTTCAATCAAACATGGAATGAGTGTGTGTATGTTGTTATATCTACAACACTACATGGTTACCTGGTTGCTGGGGGAATATATATGGTGGTTGATTTACATGCATATCACTCTGTGTCATGCTGGGGTGGGGAGCTGGGCTGCCAGGGTAGGGACCTAGCTGAGCCCAAGTGTTAGGAGCCAGAGCCCCTAATGAAGGTGTCTGTCCAGAGGGAATAGATGTCATACCAGGGTAAGGGGACATATTGGGCCCCATGGGTCTCATTCCTGGACCTCCTGGTGATTGATATGGATGGCCCTTAAAGGGTGGCCTCTGTCCGTTTGGCATCATTGCTTGACTTCCTTTCTGCCCCTGGGGCGACATGTAGGATGCACCCATGTTGTTCATCATACCTTATAAAAAAAACCAAGCAACATACACAAATCAAGTAAGTGCAAAAACTAACAGTAACAAATCTTCAAAATAAACATCTAAAAAACATGCTTTAATTCTAATTTCACAAAAGCCTATTGAATAAGATATAACAGAAAGTGGATTTCCCAACATTGCATACATTTATATCTATCTGACAAATAATATGAATAAAAAATCTCATCTATAATATCATAAACTGTTCAAATTACAAATGCAATTAATCAAATGCAAAGAGTAACCAGCATGCACTAAAAAATCCCAGAAAAACCTACACCAAAGCTGCTGAAACTAACAAAGAGTTAACTTCCAACAAATTGAACAAGCATGCTGTGGCCTCCATTAGCTTAAATAATAACATGACTAATATTTTAAATCCAATTCAACATCACTCCTATCAGTAAGTGATGAATACAATGATATATGGAAGACATATTGGATTATATTCTGAAAAAGCTTGTGGCACGAAAGTCAGCTGAAAAGTTTTTTATGGAAAAAGATTGATAAAGAAATAAGTAAATGAGAAAAGTCTGACACTATAGAAGCATAAAACTAAATATTTTGATTTTACATTTATGGCATCACCAGCATAATTCAGATTAATATACAACTGGATGGTTAATTGACAATTTGAAACTGCCAACCTCTATTAGTTCAACATGACCAGTGTTGTCTTGTGTGAACATCTACTCACAATGTAACCACTGCCTAGGCTGGTTGCTTACCCCATCAAATGACCACAACAAACTATCAATTTGGACAGTATCAGTGTGGTCACTTACTGCCATAAATTACTCAAATGAACTTTGAGTACCAGTGATTGTTGATGTACAGACTGATTATGGTCTACAATGGTCACAAAAGACAGAATCACTTGCAGTCAGCAGGGTACAAGCTAAACATCATTATGGAAACAGGTAATATTGCCTTCATACAGCTGAGACAAATGTGTCCTTTAAACTTGTGTTTGTTCACAAAGAGTACAGTAATTCATGCACTATTACAAGCAGTCACAAAACAAAGCAAGCATTAATATCTTTCGAAGTGTAGTAATTTACCCTTCAATATTAGTAACAGGTTAGTTTTCTGTTTACAATACACCATGTACAGGTGTGTTATATATGTTAAAACTGCATGCAGAAATGAATCCTTGGCAGAAGATTTACAAAGCATCTGTAACCAGAAAACCTTTTGGCTTCTTTTACAGAAAGCTAAAATAGGTTTTATTTTCAAGTTTCCAAAATTACTCATAACTTCTAAAAGTTTCTTCCAGCTCATCAGGTACTTCATAAATCTTGGCCACATCAGGCTGCACTACTGTTTTGTTACCTGGGTGATGGGGGTGCATAGGAGCAAACTGGCCCCCAGGGGAGGGGGCATAGGATCCACCATATGGTCCTGGAGAGGGTGTGTACCCCTGGGGTGTGACATTATAGCCTGGATAATAGCCAGGGTACCCTAATATTACAACACCAAATGTTAGAAATTACAAAATGCAAAATCAGACATAAAAGTCTGCAACTATGAACAAAATGTCAAATATGCTCATGGTCCCAGAATGTTACATTATTGTTCATTAAGAACTAATAAATAGTTAACAGTGGTTTATCCTAAAACAAATCAAGGGGCGCATTCCATGTGAAAACAGTAAATATCTACACATCAAATCAGTACAGTTTTCAATTTGGAGATTAACCACAATTCAAATATTTATTGTTGCAACAATTCTGACACAATAAGAACAAACTAGACCTATCACTAAATGTGATTAATACCCCCTAAAGACTACTTTGTCAACCAACTGAAGAAGTTATTAGTGACAGAATACCTTGTAATATCAAAGTATTGAAATACTAATGGAAGGTGATTTTGGAAGATGTCAGCTTGCAAAAACGCAATATTTATGCAGTTTAATAGCCCACCATACATGCCGTTCTCCCGATATTCGCCGGGTTCTCCCGTTATTTAGACCCTAACCCGGCACCCTGGCGAAGCTTGCAAAAACACTAAAACCTCCCGATAAATCGAAATTTTGGAGAAAAAACTACGAGGTTCATAAAATATCATGGTCAATACCCTGACACGTGATATCGATAAGAAGAAGTACTAGTATTGTGTACAGTCGATTAGGTGACGAAACTGATGTGTTGACACAAGTTTGTGTTAATTGTCACTATTATCTTAGGTAAATTGCCCGGAGGGAAGTTAGCAGCGATTCATAAACTTTTCAAACAGCGATGATTAGCCGATATTCTACCGTCAATCAAGTCACTACGCTCCAATCATGCTGCTAATTAAATCATTTAACAAAGTTTAACAAAATTAAAAGATTTGATGTTTTCGTAACAGCGCCAAAACAAATTTACAAATTGATTGTTGGGTGTCCATGCGATCGATGTTGTGATAAATTATCGGAGACCTTTTGCGTTCAGATTGGATGAGAGTGCATAACTGGAGACGCCTTCAAATTTATCGTCTGCCAAATGATGGTGTATTGCAGATCGCAATGATTAGTGACCCGCCTTTTCCTCAAAGTTTTATGCAAACCGTGGAATCGTCGTCGGGTTATTAGCATTCTTTTCAAAAACGGTGTATAAAAAGATACGCGGATTTAAGCGTTTCTGTGAACCATTACTACGGGAATAGTAAACCAATGATTGAAAAAGGCGTTTTGTTTATGTAAATACGCAAAAAAAGTCAAATACGTCCTTAGAAATGCATGATTTCCTGCTAAAAAAATATCTCCCGGCGAGTCGTGCAAAAACCCGGCGATTTTTCAAAAATCTCCCGGCAATAGCTCAATCCTTTGTGGCATGTATGTAGCCCTCACTTCTCTGGGTAAAAAAAGTTTAATTCATTAAATATTTAGGTAAAATTCATTGCAATACAGAAGTTTCAAAACTGTTTCATCATTCTATACATTTACTTTCAAGTTTAGTTTATATACTGTAAATACTGAGGCCAGAGTTTTTTTATTTTTCGTTTTACGGGAGCGCCGTACCTAAATATTGCAAAACCCAAATAAGAAAAAGATTTGAATTCTTAACTTTATTTTTATTTTTTCCCGCGCCGTTGTTTCTATCTCCGAAAGAAAATAAAATTTAGTGTTATTTAACCTAACGCTAATTTCACAACAGCGTTTCTCCGAGTATTTTGGAGTGACTTCGCGCGAAGTATTTATTAATTAAAATATTGGTAAAACACACCTGTAAAAGCAACCTGTTGATTTTAGATCCATTGAATCACAAAGACCGAATCAGACATCGCCGTCGACGTTTTCGTTGAGAATCGCCGCTACTGTATACTATCACAGCGTTATGTTTTTTTTTTTTATTGTTTCAAAAAGTATTGAGTTATTTCTTTGTCAGAACCTAAAATATTTATCACCTTTATGTTGATTTAAAATTATTTATTTCCGTTAAAAATCCGCTGTCCCTTAGCATTGTCACTCGCGATAGGTGTGAAGAATATGGCCTGTCGTACTAATCCAGTCAATTATGAAATTGTTGGCAAATCCAAGCTGTGTGACACCACTGACTGAGTTGTGAATGCACAAAGTATTTATCAATTAACATTTCCAATTGTTCTGTATTTAAATCAAAACGTTCTGTTTTAAAGAAAATCGTGGCATTCCAGCGTGTCCGTTTTTTTGTAATTAATTGTTTCATCAACTGTCAAAGCCAACACTTTTCCAGTAACAATTTTCTTCTATTTATTTTAATGAATAACTTTTGCCGAAATATTTATTTTTACTGCAACCTCTTTTATTCATAAAGATAAAGCCGCAGGTGTCACGAGATCAAAGAACAAACGCTGACGCACATTGTACATGTGAGTTTGTTTGATCTTAGTGAAGCACGTGGCATCAAACAGATCGAGATATTTGACAGTTTGAGACATGAAAAAGTAATTCTTGACAATAGTCTGATAATTTTGGATTATAGAAATAATAGTTTGGAATAGATAATGTTATGAGTAAGTTTTATTTTTGTTGATAAAATATATTGAACACGCTATACAAATGTACGAAGGTCGGCAAATATTTTTTAATGTTACATGCATACAACTCAAAAACATTTCACGTGCAGACACATTTCTACCGGCTATAATAAATTTGATTTTTATGTCCCGTAAACCCGTTCATTTACCTGTAAAATCACGCGAAGTGATGCGATTTTACTCCCGCGAAGTGACGCGATATTTCTCCGTGTTACTCCCGCGAAGTGTGGAGTTCGCGTTTTTTGCATAATCCTCCAGGCCTGTACTGTACGTCTGTAACAACTTGCGTCTGAAAAAAAAAAACCGACCTACCTACCCTATTTCTTTGACCAATGTTACCTGAACCACACATATTTTCTTTTTAGCCTTTACACATTTTGGTCGAAAATAATATGTCTAAAGTAACCAAGAGAAAAACAAGAGCTGTCCCTCACAAGTGACGAATGCCCCCGAAAGAGGTGTCTCACAGTCTTTGTCCTCTCCATGTGCTCAATAATTGTGGTATGTAATTTTAAAATCCATGCGACACATCGGCTTGATGTGCTAGACATTTGTGCCAAGTTATTTTAAAATCCTTCAATGCATGACAAAGTTACAGTCCGGACACGAATGTGTGCATATATACAGGATTCCATTACCTTCAAACTCTAAGTGTGACCTTGACCTTTGAGGTAGGGGCGTGGGTCTTGCACGCGACACGTCCTCTTGATGTGCTAGACATTTGTGCCAAGTTATTTTAAGATCCTTCTATGCATGACAGAGTTACAGTCTGGACACGAATTTGTAAGTGGGGACGGACAGACGGATGGACGGACAGACGGTGCGATTTTTATATGCCACCCTTTGGGGGCATAAAATCTTTAGACCCAACCGGGAATCGAAACCCAGTATCTTTGGCATGAAAGGTGCACACACAGTCATGTCGCTAAAGAGGTATCCCAACAGCGAGGCTGTTTGAAGTGGCCTATATCACTACACTCTTCCCCTCTTTATGTTATGGTGCCGGACATCAACTGTGCAGCCTTGCAGTTTCTAGCCCATTATTGCTCCCCTGGTGGCCTATTCCCAGTCACCGAGTTATCAGAACTTATCCTCGTCGCCATTGAAGTAACCGAGAGGAGAACAACCTTTAGGCCAAACCGAGAATTGAACCCAGTACCTTTGGCATGACAAGCTCACACTCAACCATGTCACTAATAATCACCTTGTGAAAATGACAGCTTATTTTGCCTTTATAATACAGAACTATTATACAACAAGCAGTATGGAGTACAAAACAAGTGTGCACAACTTCAAAACATACATTCTATAAAGGTTTCCTAAAAAAAAAAGAAAAAAATATGGAAAATCCATCTTATTTTTATTCTTTTTTCTCGACGCTCATTTTTCGACATCTTTTTCTTATTTTTTTCCTTCCTCCTGGCGCTTATTTTTGAAAAAATTCCCGTAAAACGAAAAATAAAAAATCTCTGGCCTGAGTGTACTTGTCGTTTACATATGATATACAGTGAGCAATGTATGAAATAAATTCCAATACCAAATCATTGATATTGAATGTTGACCCTACATCAGATCAATATCTAAATATAGACCGACTAGGAAAATTCTGTTTTTATTTTCAGTACATGACCTTTTAGCTGATTTTCCGAAAATAAGAACATAATATCTATATTTAGATCGAAATTTCCCAGCTGATTAATTCGCAAGTGCGCACAAAGGAACTATTAAAATTTGTTTAGGTACAATAATGATTTATATATAATATTGTTTGTTTAATTAATTTAAATTAGTTTGAAAATTGTGTCAAAACTATAGTTTTACATAAAACTGATTGCGCATGAAAGGAGTGTAAGTAAGATTTTACTTAAATTTTATCGCACTGTATTGATTAGCATATGAAAAAGTTCCAATGGTTGTTGTAGGGCACAATCCAATTATGGTTCAAACACTATGGAAGGTAATGACCTTCCAAAAAACTGGGAAATAGAATTATGGTTATTAGCAATAACTCTGTAATGAGTCAAGATAGAGTTATGGTTCTTGTACAATGCACTTCCTCTTATTGTGCTTGACCACTGTATGAAGTTGTATTGAATTCCAACCAGTAGTTTTCAAGTTATGCTTTGGACAAGGAAAAGTAACAAAGGGCAATAACTCTGTAATTAGTCAAGATGGAGTTATGGTTCTTGTTCTGTTTCTTGTACACTGCACTTCCTCTCATTGTGCATGACCATGGTATGCAGATGTATTGAATTCAAACCAGTAGTTTTGAAGTTATTCTCTGGACAAGAAAAATGCAACGGACCAATTGACCAATTGTCTGAATTGGGAAGTTTTTATAGCCAAGCCTTCAACAGACGACAAGGGAGGTGACAAGCTCATTAATTTCACAATAACAAATGTACCATGTTTCTTTTGCTGATTTCCTATGCCAATATGGATGTTTCTGTCCCTTTTGCATTCCCATGGATCTCAATATGAATTTAAAAGGTGGCCTTCCAAGGATCATTCCTATTGGATTTAAAGATTTCATTTATAGCACTATGAAATATGCTGGACCCAAGGAATTTTAACTGCACAAGCTGTTCCTTTAAAAAGCATTCATCAACATTTACCAATATATGGTGTGCTATATATTAGTAAGTTGTTTATACATTGAGTGCAATCAGCATTACATACTAAATTTATGAAAGTTGTCATTTTAAATAAAACTAGAGCTATCACTAAATGTGATTAATACCCCCAAAAGACTGCTTTATAAACTGAGAAAGTTCATAGTAACATGAAGTTGTATTGAATTCCAACCAGAAGTTTTCGAATAATGCTCCGGACAAGGAAAAGTAAAAAAGGGCAATAACTCTGTAATGAGTCAAGATTGAGTTATGGTTCCTGTGCACTGCACTTCCTCTCATTGTGCTTGACCATTGTATGAAGTTGTTTTGAATTCCAACTAGTACTTTTCGAATTATGCTGTGGACAAGGAAAAGTAACAAAGGGCAATAACTCTGTAATGAGTCAAGATAGAGTTATGGTTCTTGTGCACTGGACTTCCTCTCAATGTTGAATTCCAACCAGTAGTTTTCAAGTAATGCTCTGGAGAAGAAAAAATAACAAAGGGCAATAACTCTGAAAATACTCTAGATAGAGTTATGGTTCTTGTACACTGCACTTCCTCTCATTGTGCTTGATCATTGTATGAAATTGTATTGAATTCCAACCAGTAGTTTTCAAGTTATGCTCCGGACAAGGAAAAGCAACAAAGGGCAATAACTCTGTAATTAGTCAAGATGGAGTTATGGTTCTTCTGCACTGCACTTCCTCTCAATGTGCTTGACCATTGTATGAAGTTGTATTGAATTCCAACCAGTAGTTTTCAAGTTATGCTCCGGACAAGGAAAAGTAACAAAGGGCAATAACTCTGTAATTAGTCAAGATGGAGTTATAGTTCTTGTGCACTGCACTTCCTCTCAATGTGCTTGACCATTGTATGAAGTTCTATTGAATTCCAACCAGTAGTTTTCGAGTTATGCTCCGGACAAGGAAAACTAACAAAGGGCAATAACTCTGTAATTAGTCAAGATGGAGTTATAGTTCTTGTGCACTGCACTTCCTCTCCATGTGCTTGATCATTGTATGAAGTTGTATTGAATTCCAACAAGTAGTTTTCAAGTTATGCTCCGGACAAGGAAAATGCAACAGACCGCCCGACCGACCGACCGACCGACCACCGGGTGACTCCTATATACCCCCCTAAACTTCGTTTTGGGGGTATAATCACCCTTACTGCTCCCCGTGTTCAAGGAGAACATGATTGTACTGCTGTGTGTATTCAAAGCAAACCTCCGAACTTGACACTTTTTTTTATCCTATACCATCTATCCATAATAAGAATTCATGAAGCCCCAAATCTGACATGGTTTCATGAAGACTTGATAATAACAGATGCTCCTAGAATGTTAACAAGGTTTATCTACTTTCCATTGTCATGGCCCCAATTTGACCCGAAGAGGCCAAGTTCAAACCCAAAACAGAATTTCATCAAGACAATTAGCCTACATCAACCAATACTCAAGATGGATGAAAATAAACTTCCTGCCCTGTGCTTATAAAACTTATTTCATGCTCAACTGAGTTTCAAATATAAAATAAATGAAAGTAAACGCCTCCAGGAAATTGCTAAGAGGCAACCACGGAAATTTTGGAAATCTCTAAAGAAATGTTATACTAAGCAACAAAAAGATGGCAATACTATTGATATAGACAATTTTTATAATCACTTCAATAATTTATATGGCGAAAACAGTAATAATGATTCTAATAGTGAAAATATAGAATTTACAAACATATATGATACTGAGTTAGACTCGGTCATAACAGAACAGGAAATCCGTAAAGCCGTTTTTTAAACAAAATAACGGAAAAGCATGTGGCCCTGATAACTTATCAGCGGAAATAATTAAAGCATCATACGACATAATTCAACCTTTACTATACACTATTTTTAATGAATTATATGACAACGGTGAATATCCCAAAGCTGGGGCTTAGGATATATTGTGCCTATTTTCAAAGGAGGTGACGCAGATCAACCAAAAAACTATCGAGGAATAACCTTAAATAACATTTTGTCAAAAATATATTCCCAAATATTATTAAATAGACTGTCTTCCTGGTCTGATAAATACGATAAAATAACAAATTTCCAGTTTGGGTATCAAAAAGGAAAAAGTACGGTGGACTGTATCTTCATATTAAACGCAGTTGTAAATAAAGTATTAGAATCAGGGCAAAAGTTATATTCTATCTTTATAGACTACGAGAAATGTTACGACAAAATTAATCGTACTTTTCTATGGCAAAAACTTATAAAAGAAAAAGTTAGCTCAAAGATGACGAAAGCTATCAAATCTATGTACACAGCTGTTCGTTCTGCTGTAAAATACAAAATGCAAATTTCGGATGTTATTGATTCACACCTTGGAGTGAAACAAGGGGACCCGAGTTCTAGTCTGCTTTTTATGATGTTCGTCAACGACATCGTTGAAAACATCAATACAAATTTAAACGGTATTTTCACAATTGAAGAGATGAAACTATTCTTAATATTATACGCAGATGATCAAGTATTATTTGCAACTTCACCGTCTTCTTTACAAAAAATGTTAAAAGATATAGAAACTTATTGTAACGCTTGGGGTTTAAAAATCAATATAAACAAAACTAAGGTGTTAATTTTTGAAAAGGGAAATCGACACACATATCATGATTTTTACCTCTATGACGAAAAAATAGAAGTTGTCTCCTCATTTAAATATCTAGGTGTCCTCCTCTTCAAAAATGGAAATTGGCATAGAACACAAAAAAGTATTGCAGAACACGCATCTAAAGCAATGCATAGATTATTCTCTGTATTTCGCAGGTATGAATTCAAAACACATGAAAAACTTAATCTTTTTGATAAGTTAGTCTCATCTGTGCTAAACTATTCCGCAGAGGTTTGGGGGTTTAACGAAGGAAAAGATATAGAAATGGTTCATACTAAGTTCTTACGTAAACTTCTCTGCATAAACAAATCAACGAATTTGTCAGCTCTATACGGAGAACTAGGAAGATTCCCAATAGAAATAATAAGAAAAATGCACATAATAAGATTCTGGCTCAGGATACTGAATTCAGAAAACAATAGCTTAATAAAAAGCACATATATTATGCTAAAAAATGATGCACAGAACAATCACTGTAAAAATTGGGCATATCATCTCAAATCAATGCTAAACAACTTAGGTTTTACAGCATTGTGGGAAAACCAGAATTTTATAAACACAAATGATCATGACTACATTTACAATTTAATTAAATTTAGACTTTTTGATCAATATAAACAAAAATGGTACAGTGATATCAATAACTCACACAGACTAGAATATTATTGTCGTATCAAGCATGATTTTCAAACTGAATCT
This sequence comes from Saxidomus purpurata, assembly GCA_022818135.1. NCBI lineage: Eukaryota > Metazoa > Mollusca > Bivalvia > Venerida > Veneridae > Saxidomus > Saxidomus purpurata. The sequence goes on from JAFMSR010002435.1 coordinate 15,213, forward strand.
TACTTGGACATTATTCCAAATAAAAAACACAAAATCGCTCTTACAAAATTTAGGCTATCTTCGCATAGACTCGAAATCGAGCTGGGCGTTATAACAATAAAGCTAGAAATGAAAGAAAATGCAAATTTTGCAATTTAAATACGGTGGAAAGTGAGTACCACTTCCTACTAGTATGTCCTATTTATAAAGATTTAAGGAAAATATATTTTAATGGATATTTTTGTAAATGGCCAACATTAAACAAGTTTGACAAATTGATGTGTTCAACAAGTAAAAAAGTAATATGTAATCTTTCGAAATACATATATTTTGCAAACATTCGCAGACAAGATACTGACACAAGGATTTAAATTGTTTTTTAAAACAATTCATTTCTTTTCGTACCAATTTATTTATGTATCACTTATGCTACGTATATAGTTTTTCTGTGCATATATATTACCCTAAGTAACATCTTAAAGTATGCATTTAGACAGTTTTTACGTGTATTTCAAAAACTTCACTTTCTATATACAATTATACTCCTTTAGGACTTTAGTCATGATTATAAAAATCATTATAGCCTTTATATTCTTTTGAAAAACTTCCTCAAGCTCCTCTCATTGAGAGACCGTACTTCTACACTATAATTATAGTTTTGTGGCAAGAAGCATTGTAATGCTTAAATGCTTAATAAAATTTGTTGTTGTTGTTGTTGTTGTTGTTGTTGAGTTTCATGCTCAAGACTTTGAATCTATAGAATATTGTAATAGTTCAGACAATTAATATTTCCTATGAAAGTGTGACGAACAAGTTTTCTAAAATATTTAAAATGACTTTTAAGGTGTAGCTCTTTTTCTTCAAATGTATTGTGCTAGAAGTTAAATTAATTATGTGCTCAAACTCAGCTGAGCATGAAAAATGTTTTATAAGCACAGGACCCCAAGTCTCTCATGGATCAATGATAATGTGGTAGACATTGAGGGCTAGACAAACAAAGAACAGAGAATGGTGACTATAGCTCATCATGACCGTTCAGCCAAGCGAGCTATTTTCTGTATTTCCATACCAAAGTATTTGTCAGCTAAAAGTATGCCAGAACTAGAATGGTTTCTCTTGTGCTTTTTGTTAAATGTTAGTATTTTAGATACAGTAGACAACAAATAGGTTTTAATTACTCCATAAGACAACAAAATTATGCTCCAAAGTTAGTGCAGACAATACTGCTAAGTGAACAAATATAATAATATCCTATTGTCTTACTACAGTAACAAACTTAACCTGTTTGCATGAGATGTTCTAAAACTTTAAGGCAATTATAGTACTGTGCTTTCAATGACTCACCATTGACATAAGCAAATTAATGAGAGCCTATTTACAGTCAAGTTTGCAGGACATTTCTAAGGCAATAATTAATATAATTGTTGCCACAGATATGTGCACTAATTCTATTTAAACTTTAGTCACCCACCTTGCTGTGCAGGTGTGCTGGGTCTGGGACTCTCAGCTGGTGTAGCATGTGTTTGTTGGGGCTGTTGTTGTTGTAGGGACATGTTGAAAGCCCGCTCAGCGTCTGCCTGCTTGGCTTGCTGTTCCTCTGCTATCTTCCGCGCCTTCTCCTCGTATTTCTCCTTCTCTTCTTTTTCCAGATTTCTCCACTGTAAAAACACTGTGTACCATCAAACAGTAGCCAGTAAAATAAAGCCTGATCATAAATCCCCTATTCAATCATTACATCCCTATCTTAAATTACAACTCTTGAATAAAAGCACTTTCAGTTCCTAAAACATTCATTCCGCTTGTGAACATTTCATTAATTTCTTTATTTACAATAAATGGTAAGAACCTGACAAGAAAGCTGGTTTGTGTTAAACTTTGTGTCACAGATTTAGTGTTAGACTTAAAAAGGCAACAGTTTTGGAATATAATACAATCATTTAGATTTTAAATTTCTTCTTAACTTTACAGATTCATTGAAAAACAAGAGCATTGGTAACACTGACACCTGAAGCCTTCTTTATTAGAAGAACAGCACAAAAGTTCTGTTGTTGTAAATGAAAACTTTTCAAGTTTCAATTCATTTGCATGAAAATTGTAGACAAGCAAAGTAAAAAATGCTAAATGGAAGTACCTGAATCACAAGCACAGATAAAGTTATGAATCTTGAACAGTGCTCTACCTTTAAATATCCTCTTTCTTTGTGCTAAATATCAAATAAATATGTTGAACAGTTTTTGAGCTATTCATTCAAAAGGAGACAAGATTGAGTTAAGGTCATTAGACAAGGGAGATAAAAAAATACAAGAAGACGCGGCAATGCCGCCAAAGCAGGTTTAAACAGCACCTGCAGAAATTGTAGAATTAACAAGAGCTGTCCCTCACAAGTGACGAATGCTCCCAAAAGAGGTGCCTCACAGTCTGTGTCCTCTCCATGTGCTCAATAAATGTGCTATGTAATTTTAAAATCCTTCCATGCATGACAGAGTAACCATGCATACAGTTTTCCATTACTTTAAACACTAAGTGTGACCTTGACCTTTGAGGTAGGGACTTGGATCTTGCACGCGACACATCCGCTTGATGTGCTAGACATTTGTGCCAAGTTATTTTAAAATCCTTCAAAGCATGATAAAGTTATAGTCCGGACACAAATGTATGCATATATACAGGATTCCATTACCTATAAACTCTAAGTGTGACCTTGACCTTTGTGGTAGGGATGTGGGTCTTGCACGCGACACGTCATCTTGATGTGCTAGACATTTGTGCCAAATTATTTTAAAATCCTTCAATGCATGACAAAGTTACAGTCCGGACACGAATGTGTGCATATATGCATACATAGAGGAATCCATTACCTTCAAACTCTAAGTGTGACATTGACCTTTGAGCTAGGGACGTGGGCCTTGCACACGACACGTCGTCTTGATGTGCTAGACATTTGTGCCAAGTTATTTTAAAATCCTTCCAATGCATGACAAAGTTACAGTCCGGACACGAATGTGTGCATATATGCATATATAGAGGAATCCATTACCTTCAAACTCTAAGTTTGACCTTGACCTTTGAGCTAGGGACGTGGGTCTTGTACAAGACATGTCGTCTTGATGTGCTTGACATTTATGCCAAATCATTTTAAAATCCTTCAATGCATGACAAAGTTACAGTCCGGACACGAATGTGTGCATATATGCATATATAGAGGATTCCATAACCTTCATACTCCAAGTGTGACCTTGACCTTTGAGGTAGGGATGTGGGTCTTGCACGCGACACGTTGTCTTGATGTGCTAGACATGTGTGCAAAGTTATTTTAAAATCCTTCAATGCATGACAGAGTTACAGTCCGGACACGAATTGTAAGTGGGGACGCACAGACGGACGGACGGACAGTGCAATTTTAATATGCCACCCTTTGGGGGCATAAAAAAAAACAGTCATCTTGACTCCCCTTATTTTAGTAACAGTGCCCTTGACCTTAGCCCCCCAATTTTTTTTTTGCTACAATTTAAAAAGTTAAAAAATAAATACATTTTTAGTAACAGTGACCTTGACGCCCCAATTTTTTTTTTTGCTTAAAACAATCTAAAAACTAAAAATAAATAAAAATCTATTTTTAGTAACAGTGACCTTGACCCTAGTGACCCAAAGCTTCCTCTCCACGCAAGTTACCTACACACCAAATTTCATTACAATTGGTCACTCTTAACTCAAGTTATTGAGCAGAAACCATTTTTCCATTTTTAGTAACAGTGCCCTTTACCTTGAACCTAGTGACCCCAAATGCATTCCCAAGCTTCCTCTCTACACAAGCTACCTACATACTGAGTTTGATTGCAATTAGTCACTCCTAACTTGAGTTATTGAGCGGAAACCATTTTTCTATTTTTAGTAACAGTGACCTTGACCCTAATGACCCCAAATGCAATCCCAAGCGGTGTCTCAACGCAAGCTACCTACAGACCAAGTTTCATTGTAATTGGTCACTCCTAACTTGAGTTATTGAGCGGACACCATTTTTCTATTTTTAGTAACAGTGACCCCAAATGCAATCCCATGCGGCGTCTCCACACAAGCTACCTACACACCAAGTTTCATTGTAATTGGTCACTCCTAGCTTGAGTTATTGAGCGGAAACCGTTTTTCTATTTTTAGTAACAATGACCTTGACCCTAGCAACCCCAAATGCAATCCCAAGCGGCGTCTCCACGCAAGCTACCTACACACCAAGTTTCATTGCAATTGGTGACTCCTAACTAAAGTTATCAAACGGAAACCAATGTTTGACCCCCGCCCAACCGCCTGACATCGCCATTCTAATAAGTAAGTTTTTTTAAAAAAACCTGCTTAAAAATGGGGTTAGCTACAATCATGATTCTTAATCATTGCTCTCAATGTCCTCCATCATTGTGTTAAGTATCAACTGAATCCCTTCAATACATTTTGAGTTCTGTTCCAGACAAGCATAAGACCAAGATAATACAAGTTCAATAATGGCATCACAGTAAGGCTCAAAAGTAACCTTGGGTCCTGATTTGAACAATCTTCATAAAGGACAACTACATAATGCTACATATTAAATATTTAAGCTGTGGGCCTGAAGTTTCTCAATATAAGCCCATGTAAGCTTATGTAAAATCAAGTGACCTAATCGGGGTCATGATTTGCATATTCTTGGTAGAGGCCCTTAAGGCAATACTACAAGCCAAATAGCTAAGCTCTAGGTCTTGTGGTTTCAGAAGACGATTTAAAAAGTTTTTATATATAAGCCTATGTAAAATCAAATGGGGGTCATGATTTGAACCTTGGTAGAGGTCCACTAGGCAATGCTACAAAGGACGGACAAAGCAGGGATTATGCTACCCCTTTCAGGAACATAAAAACAAACTGTCAGCAACCGAAAAATGTTACATTTATGAGTCTAAAAGGTAGCATTACACTGAAGATTGAAGGCAAAAGGGTTTCCTCAGATACACCAACAAAATTTAACTATCTGTGATTTTCACTGAGTACAACTAAACAAAACAGATCTTGTTTTATGCCAAGTATCAATTGTAAATAATGTTATGTACAGCAGTCCAATGACCTCACCCAAATTCTTAAAGAACTGTTTCTGACCACTGATAACTTCTCCACTCTGGACAGGGAAGGAAAGATTATTTGGGAATCTCAACATTATTTGAGAAGGCCAAGTGTAAAATCTCTAACAAAAATATCCTAATGAAGTGTTCACAGAAATATTGTAGACAATGTCATAAAATTTTGAAACCTGATGGTCAATCCCATTTTACATAAAAAATTCAAATCTTAAATTCAAATGTAAAACTTTCTAAGCTCAATAATTACAGCATACAAAAGCCAAGAGCATGGGTATAATGCAGAAAAAGTATCTATCCATTCTATGACATATAACATTCTGTGCAATAGAAGATTCTAAATTAAATGTCATATATTCAATAGTTTGTCTAAACACAACATATCTAAACACAACATATATGTCATGCTTTTAATTTACTCCTATCTAAATAGTATGAAAAGGCGAGAAAGCTTGCTAAAGATGTCATATAATAAAATATTTATGTAAAACTACTGAACTAAGTTAAGTGTATCATTGCTGTGGCAATCACATGCTGTCACATATAATAAATGTTACAATGCCTTAATACATCCTTCCAACTCTTATTTTTAAATTTCATTTCTAATGCCCATTTCAAAGGGATTTCAGTTATGTGCAAGTACCCATTTTACCTAACCATCATTCTTAAACAAGAGGGCCATGATGGCCCTATATCGCTCACCTGAATACAAGTCCACTTGCCTGATGGGTGTGGTCAATTTTGACCAAAGAGGCGTGATTTGAACAAAGTAGATGGAAGACCACAAGACAATGTTACATACCTAATAGGTTTTCCTATGTACGTCTTTGTAAAACAAGTGACCCCATGGGTGGGGCCAATATTGACCCCAGGGTTATGATTTGAACAAACTTTGAAGAAGTCTACTAGACAATGCTACATGCTAAATATCTAAGCTCTAGGCCCTGTGGTTTCAGAGGAGAAGATTTTTAAAGTTTTTCCTGTATAAGCCTATGTAAAATTAAGTGACCTCCTGGAGGTGTCAATTTTGACCTGTGGGGTCTTGACCTGTTGAGGTCTACTAGGCATTTCTACATGCCAAATATCCAATCTCTAGGTCTTGTGGTTTCAGAGAAGTTTTCCTATATAAGCCTAGGTAAAACCAAGTGACCCTCTGGGCAGGGTCAGTTTTGACTTGGGGGTCATAATTTGAACAATCTTGGTAGAGGTCCACTAGACAATGCCACATGCTAAATATTTAAGTTCTAGGCCTTGTGGTTTCAGAGAAGAAGATTTTTAGAGTTTTTCCTATTTGTTGAAATAGCAACCAGAGTTCTGCATGGAATGGAATTCTTTGAACAACTTTGATAGAGCTTCATGCAAGGAACATCCATGCAAAGTTCATCAACATTGGCCCAGTGGTTTCAGAAGGGGTCATGATTTGAACAATAATGGTAGAGGCCCACAAGGCAATGCTACATGCTAAATATCTAAGCTCCATGCCTTGTGGTTACAGAGAAAATTTTAAAGTGTTTACTACATAAGCCTATTTAAAACCAAGTGATCCCCACCCCTCCGCCTGGCAGTGTCAGTTTTGACCAAGGGGTCATGATTTTAACAATGTTTGCAGAGGTCAACTAAGCAATGCTGCATGCCAAATATCTTAGCTTTGGGCCATGTAGTTTCAGAGAAAAAGATCTTTTTTTAAAGATTCCCCGTATAAACCTTTCTGAAATCAAGTGACCCGCTGGGCAGAGTCAATAATATCATATTTCATGCAAAATATCTAAGCTATAGGTCTTCTGGTTTTTAAGAAAAAGTTTTTCCTATTTGTTGCCATAGCAACCAGAGTTCTGTGTTGAATGGAATTCTTTTAACAACTTTGATAGAGCTTCATGCAATGAACATCCCTGTCAAGTTTTATTAACATTTGCCCAGTAGTTTCAGAGGAGATGTAGTTTGAAGGAAATCGTGGACGGACGATGTACAATGAACGCCAGACTGTGAGTGATCCTAATAGCTCACCCTGTCACTTTGTGCCAGGTGAGCTAAAAAACTTACAGGAACAATGTATTATTTGTATCTGATGAAAAAAAAACATGTTTATATATAAACGCAACTTATCTGCACTCATCTAAATGGTAGCAGTGTTTAACAACACAGTAAAGAATGATTTCCACACAAAACTATGTAAAAATAGTGTTACGTACATCAGGCTGTGTAAATGGGTGTACCAATATAAAAGCACGGTCCCAATTTCAAGAAACTTCATATATCAAGACATGCTACTGAAGAAGACATTTAGTGGATTCAACTCCTGATACAGACAACAGTGACACATGCATTCAAACATGTTACACAAATATGAGGAATCAGGGATATTACAGCTACATGGAACACGCAAAAAAAAAACACGACAAAATTACAACACCACCGAGACAGAAAAATGTTTGTATAAAGTTAAACCAATACCAGATTTTTATATTATTGTGTCCTATAAGGTGGGTAAATAACCAAATATTTTACCAAAGCCATATTTCTTGAAATTTATCCTTTTAATTCATTTATTGTACGTGTGTTAAAAAATAAACTTTAATGATTTCTAGACGCAGCATGCAGAGGCACCACGTGAGAGAAGTAATGAAAACTGGAGAATGTATGCTTGCCAGATAAGGATGCCCTTGTAACATCAAGCTGCAACTGAAGCCATGAGCATGTGCAGCAAGCGTCTTAGAGCTCACTGGCCTAGGTGACATGATTCAAACTATAAATACAATCCACTCTGCATAATTGACTTAAAACATTTCATATCAAAGTTTACATTGGATATCCATTTAGTAGAAAGCTACAAATTTAAACAAATGCCCAAATTTCTGAAGTTTAAGGGGATTAAATTTTGTATTCAACAAATGACTGCTTTTTTACCTGTATTCCTACCATCCGACTTATCTCTCCAAATGTGTAATGATTTTTCCCTTCCTCTGTCAATTTTCGTCTAAAGTCCCCAGAAAACAGGACAAATCCGCTTGGATAACGTTTAGCTCGGACCTATAAAATGAGTAAACCGACATGCAAAATAAAATGAGTTCAGGGTCAAACACTTTTTAGAATGATTCCCACTGAAATAAGAAACCATAGTAGGTGTTTCAGCAGCTGAAAATTTCCCCGTTCTCCATAGAAACAAAACTGACAGATTTCTTCAGGACAAATAATTCTACAGAAGTTACACGCTAGTCATCTGCTTTTCAATTCATGATTTGATAGATAGTTCTTACTCAAAAATACTATTTCTAAGTTCTCACTTCCCCCATAAAAATTTGAATTACAATTTTTTATGAAATAAATCCCAAAGATTACTTCCCTGTTATAAAAACTGTGCCCATGAAAAATCTATCAGTTGTGTTTGACCCAAGGAAAAAAGCAAACAAAATAAATAGATCATGCTTCATGCCTGCTATACTGGTGAAAACAGCTTGGTTGCTATGACAACATGTTACTATGATGACAACATCACATGACCTGGGACAACAGCCAATACTGTACCTTGCCACCAACAAGACGACTGATTTCACCGAAATTACACTCGGGGTTTTCTTGCTGTATGATTTTACGATATTCTCCAGAAAACACTATGTAGCCACTTATTTGTGTCCGTTTATCTTTCACTCTATCTCTCCAATTCATACCTTTACCCTAAAACAAACACATTTTCTAATTTATTATTATTCTCTTCACACTTCCACTGAAACACCTTTGACACCATCAGGACACCAAATGCAAAGATGCTGAGTCTGGTGAAAAACTGAACAAGGGAAAACATGTCTAAATGTTACTGTTTCTATTAGTAGTCTCAAAACAAGTTTAACTAAGAAACAAGAAGACGCAGCAACGCTGCCAAAGCAGGTTTAAACAGCGCCTGTAGAAATTGTAGAAAAAAACAAAAACAGTCACCTTGATTCCCCTCTCTGCAAAGAAATTTTGTTTTTGCTTAAACAATTTAAAAATTGAAAAAAAAAAAAAAAAATCTTAAATTTATTTTCAGTAACAGTGACCTTGACCCCAATTTTTTTTTTTGCTTAAAATAGTTTAAAAACCAAAAAAGAATCTATTGTTAGTAACAGTGACATTGACCTTGATTCTTGTGACCTTGACCCCCCCCTAATTTTTTTTTGCTTAAAACATCTAAAAACAAAACAAGAAATGCGGCAATGCCGCCAAACCAGATTTTCAACAGCGCCTGTAGAAATTCTAGAATTTAATAATACATTTATTAAAAAAAAACAAGTTACAAAGTAGACATGAAATAATATATCAT
>JAFMSR010002436.1:0-24578 GCA_022818135.1 Saxidomus purpurata
CCTAGTCTCCCTGGTCCATTGCCAACCAGCTCTTCTAGATCCATCCCTTTCCTGCACGTTCCGAAGGTGCAGCACTGCCTGTCATCCGCCCCCTGTCAGTTCCTGATACGGAGAGCCCTCAGTCCAAGTCTCCTAGTCGCGTCGAAATCTGTCCCACCGCCATCAAATGGCAAGCCCCTTTATATTTCCACCATTTCCGCACCATTGCACTTTTTCTTCGGTGCCGCCAGCACCCACTCTGGGTGCCCATAGTCCCTTTCCATCAAGTCCGCGCCCCATTACGACCATTCCGTTCTATTTGCTACAGGCACTGGTCCCTTCTCAGTTCAGCCCAGTGTCCCACCGTCTATGCCCTCGTCCAGTGACATTATGCGTGGCTCCCTGGCCCCGACCCAGTAACCGCCTGGTTTCAACCCTCCTCAGTCCCTTCTCCCGCTCAAGTGCATCCGTTCCCGTTTACTGCGTCCCGGTGCCCCTGGTCCTTATTCCCGGCACAGCTACCAGTCCCATCCCTCCCGAACCCGTTCTAGTACACAACCCGCACTGCCCCATTTCTCGTCTTAGCGCTCATAATTTTCTCGCCCAGTGTCCCCGTCCTGTTCTTTGCTACATCCCAGTGCCCCATCCCTGTCTCAATCCCTCTCCAGTGCCCCGCGACCCTCTTCCCGCACTCGTCTTAATGTACCTTCTACGTTCTCGCCCCGTCATCGCCCAAGTGTCAAACTCGCAACATTGCCCCTGGGTCCGCGCCTGCGTTGTGCAGGTGGTTAGAATAGCTAAATTGAAATCATTGTAACCATGAAAGTACAAATGTACATGCCCCGTCCGCGGTCTGCCCTGTCCAAGTGCCCTCGTCCAAGTACCCCGATTTCGTCCCCGCCGAGTCCAAATGTCATCGTCTCCGCTCTAACCTCTACGCCTGTCCCTATCTTGGCAGCACCCATCCCTATCCGCCCCCGTCTCTGGCATGGTTCCTGTCACGCACATCCCCATGTTAAACCTCTGATCGCGTCCCGGTCTGCCTCCACCTGCCGCATGACCATCTATCTGTCAAACTCGCTTTGTGGTTTAATATATTAAACTAATTATAACTGATTCATGAACAGATGAGGGAATGAATGATTTATTTATAGTCGATTGATTAAGTGATGGTTGATTGATTGACGATTTAATCTGTGAATGATTGAATGCTGACAGAATATTCAATGTGTGCCTTAGTCGTAACTTGCCTGACTGATTGACTGACGCGGGACTGGATTCTTCGATATGCTGTGCCCTATTTCCCCCACTACAGTTCCATATATAACAATACTTTCCATAAAGCACCAGAGTCAATAGGGGAAGATCCCCAATACATGTCGGTTATATTCATTTAAATTCGTGGCTTTTTAAAAATGTTTATAAAGTTCAAAGGGCCATAACTTAAGTAAATGTTAAAGAATGGGCTCCGAACATTCAATATGATGTGGACCCATTACCCCCTACATATATGTACAGAACTGTACCCTCAATGTACATCCCGATAACAGGGAGATAATCAATGACTGGTGTTAATTTTATGTCAAAGTCGTAGTGTTAATTTCCGCCTTCAAGGGCCACAAGTTTTTGAGACGATTAGAGAGAGACTCGAACTTTTAGTATGTTGTAGCCTTGTTACCAGTCTCAACGTGCATTTATAGATCAGTACGCTCTCTGTACCAACGGGATCAGAAGGGGAATAAAATCAATGCTTGTCAGTAATTTTCAGTCAAAGTTGGACATTTTACAGGTGCTTTTTATACAAGTTCCAATGCCATTAAAGGGCACTCCCTACATCTAGCAGATTATTTTCTCGAAAACATAAATAATTGTGTTCAATGAACGCAAAATAATTAATAAATACATTTTAAAGAAGAACATCTATTGAAAAATGCCCCATTTTAGCACATTTAATCAATATAGAGGCCTTTTGTAATAAATCGCATCCACCCGTTAATTGTACAACAACAACATTACATAGATTATTTATGAAATAACATCCGTTCCAGCGGTGTTCATCAAACAATGATTTGGAGTACTGATACGCAGTAATTAGCCACGAAGGCCGGAGGCCCGGTGGTTAGTAACTGCGCATCAGTACGACAAATAATTGTTAAGTAGACGATAACAACGCTGAAAAGGATGTTATTTCGATTCTAACATGACCAGATATTACAAAGGTGAATAAATGCAAAGCGTTATTTTTTACGCGAACGCTCATTTAACGTCATGCGGCGCAATATGACGTCATGTTTACAGCATATCGGTTTAGCATGAATAGAATGAATGGTTTATAGTAGGGTGACAGTCAGTCAAAAAAGAGCTCTATTTTTTAAGTAACCTGGACCCCCCCCTTATAACAAACTGACTCATATATCAAAATGTTCGTAATAGATTGCAGTTTATGAAACTGCCGGCATAAATTGGCATAAATGGTGGCGTTCCGAAAAATCCAAGATGGCGTCCAAGATGGCCGCCAAAGCTGAATAATCCAGTTTTTGCAGTACTGTTGGTCCAGATTTTTTTAAAGATTGTGTTTTGGTTTTAAACATTGAAATGTATAAATACACACTAAATATACGATTTTATGATGTTTTTTCACGAATTTAGGGAAATTTATGAAAAAAATGACAATTTACCCGTAAAAGTGATCAAGTTTTCGGTTTTGAGAGGTATTTTTTAACAGCAGTTCATTTTTTACCAATTTGATACACCTATGTGGCAAAAATAAAATATGACTTATAGCTTATCAAAATAATTATATTACAGCAGTAAAAAGAGAACAAAATTTAAATGCACATGCATTTAAAAGTGGGTGGGTGATTTCACATGTATTTTCGTTTTGTATTCATTGTTTATTTGAACATTTTATTTATTTTATCTTCGATATTTTGTACTTCAAATGGATAGTTTCCATCTTATATGTACTACTTAGCAAATTTTAATATGCAGATCATTTAGTAGAATCCAAAATGGCTTCCAAAATGGCCCGCCATTTAGTCTAAAATATGGTCCAATTTAAGGGTACTGGGCACTTGGAGTGTACTTTTCTGATATTGATATATTCTTTACCAGCTTATATGCACAACTGTTTTTAAGAAGACACATTCATTCATTTGACTTCATATATGACTAATACTTTTGACTGAAAACTACAGTTTTTAACAACACGGTCGGGTTTTGGAAAGCAAACACCGTTATTACCTTGTTACACAAAGAATAGCTGAGCAGTCGAAATAGTGAAAACTGTTACTTATTTCAGCTACATTTTTCATACTGTTTCATCATATAATTGTTTTAGCAACATTTTCTGATTTCTTTATAGAATGTAGAAATGAATAAAAATATATAGGACAGATTTGATGAGTAACATTTAACAATATCACCTGTTCAAGTTTAGAAGTTGGAACATTCAAATGTTAAACATGTAAACAATGTATGTAAACAATGTAAAACACAGATAATTGTATACAAATAAATCATGAATGAAAGGTACACTCTAAGTAAATTAAGTTATTTAGTATCTGTCTTAATGGCCAAGTTCTTAAGATTATTGACTTGTAATCACAAAACCTCTCACTGATAGAGGGTCATGGGTTGGAGCCCCGCTACCAACCATGACTCTTTATGTGAGAAAGTTGGCAGTTTCTTAGGATAAGGGTCTCGTACTAGTCCATCCAAGGAACGATGGTTAGGTAAATTGCCCGCCGGCTTATGACTGAAATACTGTTGAAAAACGGACAGTAAACTTAAAAACCAAACCGAACTTAGTATATGATACAAACACCATTTAACCTACATGTATTTCAAAAGTCAGTAAGCGTAACAAAATGTTTTGAAAGTGCACTAGGAGCAAATGAATGAAATTGTCAGTCTGCCTGCCCAATTGTTTCTGACATGGGGTTGTTAACCAAAGCCCTTGATATTGTATGGGCCTGACATACTGATTTTGAAGGAGTTTTATTTCTCACAGGAGGTATCTAGTTTATGATGTCAGTTTTTGCTTGCATTGGTCATTTGTAGGGTGATGCTGGCTTGAAAGACTTCATGATGGATTCTAGTGTTTGGTACTCAATCACAGGCTCTTTTTCAGTTTCAGAAGCTATGAATATCACCTCTGAGGTTTAGCAGGAAGTTGTGCAAGAAATGGTAGAAGAAATTAAAAGTTCTTTTCTCCCTATCATTTCTGAACTCAGATCTGCATGAAGATCTACCTCTAATTTGTTTAGATTTTGGGACGACTACTTACAGGAGTTCTTTCTTCCTCTCACACTGTACCTTGTGCCATCAAGACATGGATTGTGGGATGTTTCTTGTTTGCTGCAAATCGAAACAGTGTACTCAAGATTCATGCCATACTTTGTCCTTCAAATTAATCAACTCCCTAATGAATAAGTAGATGTATTTGAGAAATATTCCATCGAAACTAAACTGACGCAGGGTTCAATTCAATGGTGTTTGGTTTGACTATGTATTAGAAGTAACTGAAAACGAAGCTACAAAGTCACCTAAATGATTGGTATCACACATACTGACAGTGCGTTGGTACGCTGGTTTCTGTCTCAATCTCTGATATCAAAAGATTCTTCTTCATACTCTTGTAGTTTTGATGCTGGCCTCAATGTTTGTACAACAAACATCGCACTTATACGCCTTTTCGTAAAAAACATACATGAAGCCAGTACATAAAGTGCTCGAGATGTTTGATGAGAATATTTAGACCCCTTTTTAGACAAACTGCTTAACTTTGCAACTGTAATGTAAATTTCGCAGGTGTTGTACGACTTTTAAATGAGCGACTGATTCTGTTTGAAAACAACAAACCTTCAAAAAGAATTTTTGACCTGCTACCAATGGCAAAACTGACTGAAAACAATCAAAAGTTCAAACCGTGTTGTTGATGTAAATTCAAAGGTGGTCAGTTTAAATGATGAAGAAATGTATGTGAAATTATTTGCTATTAATGCCTTCAAAGAGGTTCCTTTCGAACGTCTACTTTCCTTTGAAAATGCACCCATTCCACTAAGTTTGTTTTCAGAATATGTACTGGAGATAATTATGATGTAAACCAAAAAACTGACTTAGGCAAGAAATTGGGAAAATTGTAAATCATGATTTTTACTCACTAAAGTACGTCTGACCCTTTATATTCGCTGTAATGCTGTTTCTTTTTAATTACGAAATATAGTTCAGTTAGGTAGAAGCTGATTGTAGAATAATTATGCAATTGGCATAATAACCTTCTATGTGGGATCAGAAAGCCGTTGCTGTTAGTCCAGACAGAGATTGTTTGGTTCTGTTGGTTCATTACTACAATAGTCTTGGTATTGACACACTCTTTCTCAAAACTGGTCGAAAATCTATAAATACTGCACATGTACATGTATATACCAACTCGTTATGAAAGTTGCAAATTTGTTGCCTGCCCAGCTAGAGATGATCTTACAAGGTATGTTAAATGTTTCATCCATGTATGGCATACTAATAGGTAAAAAGAAAGCAGTCCAGGTACTTTTGAAATATGAAGACAAACTTTGTGAACTATCCGGCTTTGACGGTGATCCATGTTTGTCTTCTGTGACTAGGTCTGCTGCCACTGCTCTTGGTGGGTGCCTTTATGGGTCAGGAAACTGTGATTCCCTACATTCTTTGCATAGAAGTATTGTTCTTGAAGAGAAACGGGTTAAACCAAAAAAGCTTCCTCCAACTGATGACAGTTTTATGTTGAATTTACTTCGTTGTACTTATCACTTAGTGTTTTTGAGAAATTTGATAAAAACAAAACTGTCCCTGACTAACCTATTAGATTTTTGTTATGTGGTGGACGAAGATACATTTGGCTTTATCATAAAGATGATGTCACAACCTGCCGCAGTACTAGAACTTTTAAGTAATCTGGTTCGTCTTTGCTGTGCTGTGATGAATGCATCTGCACAAGAAATCATCAACCTTGTACACAAGTCTGTGTGTGTCAGGGCTGTATGAAAACACAGGTACTAGTTAAAAAGTGTTTACGATGTTAGCTTTTACTGGAATTTTTACAGTTAGCTTTTACTGGAATTTTTACAGTACAAAAGAACAGATCATAATGCCGCTAATGCAGATTTTAAGTCCCTGAATGAGTTTTGCTGTAACTAACAGTTAGCTGAAAATTTCAATACATTGCTACCTTGGGTTATTTGTTACATACTATTTGATTATGTGATGAGTTCTACATGTTGATAATGTGATGCATTATGTCAATGAGCCTTTGTGTCTGTAACGAATAAGCAACAAAGGAAGTTATACACATACCGTTTACTATGGAAGTGGGAAACACGTGTAATATCAGGTAACTCGTGTATTTGAGTTTTATTTCAGACTAAGGTCACTACTTTAAGATAATAACTGTTTTTATTTTATGTTTTCCAGTGAATTATAGAGTTTTCTCAGCGAAATAAAAGTGATAATCCACAGTTTTAAAACAGTGGATTACCATTTTTATTTTTCACTGTTTTTGCAATCTTTAGCCCGGATTTACGTCAAAAAGTATACCGAGCGTTATTTATGCTGGAGACCATGCGACGATGACGTCGTTTAAATGACGTCATTTGTTCTATGTTTTCTGATGACGTTTCCCGAGATGTTCGATGTTTTATAGAAACAAACTTAATAAAAATAAAGTTTTAACCATAAAATAAACAGAAAAATTGTTGGTGTCGGTGTAAGTTCACGTTAATTTCACTCGTGAACACCAAAAGTAGTTATTTTCACTCGTGGCTGCGCCACTCGTGAAAATATCACTTTGATGTCCACTCGGTGAAATTATAACGTGATCTTACACCGAAACCAACAATTATCCTCTATTAGTCTCAAAGCTTTTCTGTGCATTTTGTTGAAGAGGATAATGCAGTTGGAGAAAATGCGTGTGAAATTACCCCACCCACTTTAAATGCTTGTGAAACTATTTTGTTTTCTTTCTGCTGTTATATACATGTAACTATTTTGAGTAGCTAAGAGTCAAATTTTATTTCTTTGTCACATAAATGTATCAAATAGGTAAAAAAATGAACTGCTGTTACAAAATATCTTTCCAACACCGAATATTGTCCACTTTAAAGGGTAAAATTGTCAATTGTTTTCCATAAATTTAACTGATCAGGTGATATTGCTAAATGTTACTCATCAAATTTGTCCTATCTATATTTTTATTCATTTCTACATTTTATAAAGCAATCAGAAAATGTTGCTAAAACAATTATATGATGAAAGAGTATGAAAAATGTAGCTGAAAGAAGTAACAGTTTTCACTATTTCGACTGCTCAGCTATTCTTTGTGTAACAAGGTAATAACGGTGTTTGCTTTCCAAAACCCGACCGTGTTGTTAAAAACTGTAGTTTTCAGTCAAAAGTATTAGTCATATATGAAGTCAAATGAATGAATGTGTCTTCTTAAAAACAGTTGTGCATATAAGCTGGTAAAGAATATATCAATATCAGAAAAGTACACTCCAAGTGCCCAGTACCCTTAAATTGGACCATATTTTAGACTAAATGGCGGCCATTTTGGAAGCCATTTTGGATTCTACTAAATGATCTGCATATTAAAATTTGCTAAGTAGTACATATAAGATGGAAACTATCCATTTGAAGTACAAAATATCGAAGATATAATAAATAAAATGTTCAAATAAACAATGAATACATAGAGCGAAAATACATGTGAAATTACCCCACCCACTTTTAAATGCATGTGCATTCAAATTTTGTTCTCTTTTTACTGCTGTAATATAATTATTTTGATAAGCTATACGTCATATTTTATTTCTTGCCACATAGGTGTATCAAATTGGCAAAAAAATGAACTGCTGTTAAAAAATACCTCTTAAAACCGAAAACTTGATCACTTTTACGGGTAAAATTGTCATTTTTTTCATAAATTTCCCTAAATTCGTGAAAAAACATCATAAAATTGTATATTTACATTTCAATGTTTAAAACCAAAACACAATCTTTAAAAAAAAATCTGGACCAACAGTACTACAAAAACTGGATTTTTCAGTTTTTGGCGGCCATCTTGGACGCCATCTTGGATTTTTAGGAACGCCACTATTTATGCCAATTTATGCCGGCAGTTTCATAAACTACAATCTATTACGAACATTTTGATATATGACTTGTTATAAGGGGTGGGGGTGGCGGGGGGGGGCTCCAGGCTCCAATTTTTTAAAACCAGAAAGTCACCCTACTATTACGGTACTGCAGCATATTTTAAACCGCTGATTTGATTAAAAATGACTGGAATGTAGAGCTAAAACTTTTAGGTTAAGTTATGATACTTCCAAAGATTCTATTATTTATATGTTAGAGGTTATTTGTTCGGCATCAGTAATAGGGTATGTCTTTTAAGGAAGGGACTCGAACCTTCAATATGTTATAGCTCTATAACCCTCTACAAGCACATGTATAGAACAATACCCTCCCTATATTGCCAGAGTCAACCGGGGGAGAAAAGCAATATCTTTTCCAGTCAAAAATATAACATTGGTTTAAGTGTTTCTTTACCTTCCAAGGCTCATAACTTTCATTAGCCCCATGGCAGGGATCCAAACCCACAATATGTTGTAGCCACATTAACCCCCTATAGGTACATGCCAGTTTATAGAACAGTACCCTGGTCAGCAGGGGAGATAACCAATGCATGCCTTATCTTTAACAATTTCGGTTGAGGTCGGAAAAACATTGCGACTGTAGTCATTCAATCTTCAAAAATATGCAACACTGTATCAAACGTTAAGTCATTTAATCAACTATGCAGACATTAAGCATTCATTCAAAACTTAATCAATCAATCATTCTCTCAATCGGTCAATTAACAATACAATTACCATTGAATTGAATACATTGAGCTTCAGATTTGGTAGGCAGCTTCAAGACGAGTTGGGCATTGCCTACCTTATCTGTCAAACTCGTTTTGGAGCGATTGACCATTCAATGAATACATTGAGCTTGGAGTTGGAAATTTTCAAATTTTAAAAAATAAAACTTAAGAATATAATAACAAATCGTAGAAATGTGTATTTTGCTGGGGTTAATTTCAGGGTAGTTGTAAAGAGCAAATGATAATGTATCAAATAATCCTTATATAAAAATATGCACTGTGAGGTTTGATCTTTGAATAGAAATAGTAATAAATCATAATTACAAAATTATTAAACGTAATAAAATCGCCAGCTTTTACTTTGGCATTTGTTTTCAACCAATGCAACTATTTCATAGTCATCAAATTGATAGTTCTAGTAAAACACACCGATTCTCCGGAGAGGTCAAGACTCAAGGTCATTGCTGATCATTGTGCCAAGTTTATTTCCATGCATTGTTGATGCAAATACTTTCTTTCAAGTAATATTGCGGAAAATAGAACTTACCAACTCAATCGTGCTATCGCACTTTCCTGAAAGCATGCCGTAAAAGTATTTCAAGTATAAACAGTAAACTAAACCATCTTGCCTGTGAATTACCGGTGCAATACTACATTTATGTTTGTAACAAAGCCCTTCTTTTAAATTTTGGATACACTGGTACATATGATTAATGTTTGTTATTTCCTTAATTTATTCTGATTATTATATGTGCTATTTGCATAGATTTTATCCACTGTGTTACGCATAATTTTGTCTATATGTAACTGTTATTCATGTTTCTGTGTTTGTTTGTTTGTTTATATGACACTCTCCAGCAATTTAGAGAGAGAGAGAGAGAGAGACACACACACACACACACGCACACACGCGCACGCACACACGCATGTCATTTACCTACGTTTCAAATACCGGTGTAATGGGAAGGAAATAAGACAAGAAAATGTAATTATGTAACCTTTCAAACACCAGGTATCTTCGTCCGTTTCTATTTTTTAAACATATGTAAACAAAATATTTTTTTTTAATTTGATAAGTTCACTGAGATGAAAAATAAATCAAATTATCCGTATTTCCAGTTACATATCTTCGTTGTTTTTACATTTATATTTTACTTAAAACAGCTCAATGTACCGGTACTTTGGCTGGCCAAGCGGTGCTCTACTTAATAAATACTTATACAAAGGGCTTGGGCGGCGGCCTATCTTCAACACACGGGTTGGAATGTTTGCCTTTTCACGAATGATATCGAAGGAATCAGACGTGTACCGTTAAAATGAAAATATATGAAAATTAGAGAATGGAACGTAATTATGGCGAATCTGTGTTTTAACGTCATTGACGTCATGATGATTCCTTGTCGTCGGACATTCACGGTACTGCATTGTAAAGAATAAAAATACTTTTAAATAAAAAGCAACATTTGTGAATTTATCCTGCGGTCCTCTGACATCAACGATCGTTAGAATGTCCATATATTTTTTTCTTCTTTTACTGCTGGTACAAACGCAGTTAAAGAATGTTTCAACATTGCATCGGGAAACAAAGGGAGAGTAATCATGTAATCTTATTTAACGTTGTTCCAACACCATAGGTTGTATAATTTAAAACAAGTAAGTATACATTGATGTAAAATTAATTATTGATAAGCACGGATTGATTAAACAGGTTTGGTCGGTGCATAAAATGTTGATTGTCAAAACTCAGACTCTGATGAGATGTATAGGTCTAAACCCCATGTGTACTGGCGTTAATCGTGTTATGTATTATGAAGTCCTAAATTATCCCTATACGTATATACCGTTTCCCTTGGTCTATTGATTTAGGCATCCGCCTTGAGAGCGGGAGCTCGAAGGTTCGAATTCCAGCTTGGGTCCTTTCTGATATGGCCGGCTGGTGAGCCACCAGCTAGTTAAATAATGGTTACCGTATGTCTACCTGCCTGGTACCTGGCATTAGAGGATAGGATTCGGGAGGTAAATGTGCTCAGAATGAAGGTGTCTCATAAGTCAGAAATAAGTCAGAAATGTAGGGGGTGACACTATAATAAACAAACACTTCACCT
This sequence comes from Saxidomus purpurata, assembly GCA_022818135.1. Classification (NCBI taxonomy): domain Eukaryota; kingdom Metazoa; phylum Mollusca; class Bivalvia; order Venerida; family Veneridae; genus Saxidomus; species Saxidomus purpurata. Next base: position 10,984 of record JAFMSR010002436.1, read on the forward strand.
TTTATATACAATACACATTGTTTTTTTTGTTTTTTCAAATAAGCATTTTTCATTTGTTAATACTTTTTCAACAAATCAGGTAACATCGTATTGCATTTTACAACTTACCCCTATCCCGCAGGCGTACAGCAATAGTAAAATATAATCATTCTAACATTTTCCGCGCTTCATCAATTTAGACTAGGTTTGTGGGAATCTTGCTAAAAATTATCTCGTCCTAGCTTTTCCGCCAAAGTCATTGACCCGGCGAGAGATGTGAGAGACACTTCACGTTTACAACGAAGCCCGGATTTCTCCGGTATGAATAATCCCATATCGTCTTCGTCCTCTCTTATATTTCTCACTTTTACAATCATTAAAGATCAAAACTGTTTTGATTTATATTAAATTGTTCATCATTCACGTTTTTTTTAATTTTACAAGAGAAGGGAATCCATTTGCATAGACATACCATACAACTAGCAGATTATGTTCTTTCAATGCTGAAAAAAGGCTACATTTACAAAATTATGCATTTTTCAACAACAAAATTATATCAGGAAATATCTTGTTTCTGGACAAAATGCCAAAATAGCGACCTTTTATGATGAATCGTGTTTATGAACGTTTAACGGAAAGTTTCACAACACGTGGGATAACTCTATTTCTACCAATATATGTAGGAATTTTCAGCTTATGGTTTGGTTTCAAGAATATGAATAACTAAATAGTCTAAATAATGTTTTGTGACTTTTTAAATTACTCCCAGAATTAGAGTATGCCTCTTTTGATAAAATAAGAACAAAATAAAACTAGAAAAACTAACATCGAAACAGCCGCTGTGGCACAGTTACATTGCGTTCGCCTCGTGATCGGTGGGTTCCGGGTTTGATCCCAATCAGCGCCTTGGTGGAAGTGTCCCTAGGCAAGACACTAAAAATCTACATTTCATCTCGCTCTTCGAAGTTGTTTCAATCTGGAATGAGTCTCAAGAACGATTAAGATAAGTTATGAGAAGTTGTTTCGTAATCGAGAGTAAAAAAATCGTATAGATACATTCTTCCAAAACAAATGTGTTTTAATTGCTGTATGGAAAAAAAAACATCCCTCTAAACTATGTGACCCAGCGATAGAAGAAACTGCTTATTGTGAACTGTTTTTTCCCTGTTGCCGAAAGAAGCAACTACGGTCACGGTATGAAGTTATCTTTAAGAAAAAATACGGACACATTGTTTTTTATGTTGTTGTTTTAAATGTTTATATTCCCGGCCGGCCGTGGGATTTATCCCCTGTTGAACTCGATAAGATTGTTTTGACCAAGGAAAGCACGAACTACATTACATTTGAGTGTATTAAGAATAATGCGAATGCGAAAAGTGTTCATAGATTTAATGCGATCGAGACCTAATTATTGCGCACATTGTTTTTGCCGTATTTACCAAAAAGCAATTTTGCTCCGTCTAGACCCCAGGCTTAGGTAAGAATTTAAACCGACCCAAAGTCTTAAAGTATTCATGAAGTCTGTGAAGTTGGCTCAGAGATCGTACATCGACATTAGATCTGCATTCCTTCGTGCTGCATATCTAGATCGGAGCTCGACATTAGATCTGCATTCAGAAAAATGCAGATCTAGATCGTAGAACAACATCAGATCTGCATTCGATACTGCATATCTAGATCACAAATCAACATCAGATCTGCATTCCAGAATGTAGATCTAGATCGTACATCAACATCAGATCTGCAATCGAGAATGCAGACCTAGATCGTAGATCAACATCAGATTTGCATTCGATACTGCAGATCTAGATCAACATCGACATGAGATCTGCATTCGAAAATGTAGATCTAGATCGTAGATCAACATCAGATCTTCAATCGAGAATGCAGATCTATATCGCAGATCAAAATCAGATCTTCAATCGAGAATGCAGACCTGGATCGTACATCAACATCAGATCGATTTCGATAACGCAGATCTAGATCGTAGATCAACATCAGATCTGCAATCGAGAATGCAGATCTAGATCGTAGATCAACATCAGATCTGCAATCGAGAATGCAGATCTAGATCGTAGATCAACATCAGATCTGCATTCGCGAATGCAGATCTAGATCGTAGATCAACATCAGATCTGCATTCCCGAATGCTGATCTAGATCGTAGATCAACATCAGATCTGCAATCGAGAATGCAGATCTAGATCGTAGATCAACAACAGATCGTACATCAACATCAGATTTGCATTCGATAATGCAGATCTAGATCGTAGATCAACTTCAGATTTGCATTCGATACTGTAGATCTAGATCGTAGATCAACAACAGATCGTACATCAACATCAGATTTGCATTCGATACTGTAGATCTAAATCGTAGATCAACAACAGATCGTAGATCAACATCAGATGTGCATTCGAAAATGCAGTTCTAGATCGTACATCAACATCAGATCTTCATTCGAGAATGCAGATCTAGATCGGACATCAACATCGAATCTGCATTCGAGAATGCAGATCTAAATCGTAGGTCAACATCATGTGATCGTAGATCCACATCAGATCTGCATTCGAAAATGCAGATATAGATCGTACAATGATATCAGGTCCGCATTCCAAAATGCATATCTAGATCATAGATCGATTCAGATCTGCATCGGAAAATGCATATTTAGGTCGTAAGTTCGATCGCCATTAGACATGTAAACAACAGATCTTAGATATTTTCATACCCGACTCTTACTTATGACTTATTTATGGATTCAGTTCTTTCTCCTTGAAGTACCTTAACTATATTATAACAACTCATACAATGTGTCTTTGCCTACAGAGCATGCTGAAAGTCTCTTCTGCCAGTTGAAATACCCTATACCGGTATTTCTTAAATGACTTAGTGATGCCGGGACGTTATAACCGACCCACAATGCTTTAGGCCAATTATTTATATGCCACTAATGGGCAATTTTGCATTTTTATTAAGTATTTTACCTAGGGCCAAGAAAAGGTACAAGTGTTTATGATATTAGAAGAATACGTAATGACTTGTCAAGTTGAGTGGAATGTTTTAAAGGTGGTTATTTTCCCTCTCTATCTGGACATTGCGTGATTTGTTTTCGTCACTCGTCCTATTCATGTATTGTTAAGAATAAACGATCACTTTGACAAAGCAGTATGCATCTTTTAACGAAATTGGTTCCACCTTTGTATCTCAATGCCGGCCATTTTAATGAAGTGGTGATGTCATTAGTATCCTTTGATGTCACATGTCCTTCTTTTGAGGACCGATTATCGCATCAATTTCTCTCACGCACATCTTTATAATGCACTGAATATGCAGCTAATCAACAAAATACTTAACAGGTTTTGTTAGTGTAAATATTTACATATCCATTATTTTTAAGAATATTTTTAAAAGAACTTGTTTCACACTTGTTAACTGTGACTAAATTTGCAAAAACACACGTCATACATGATCACATTGTAAAGCAATGGTATTGCACTCCTTCCTGAGAGTGTATCAACATTCCTTATATCCTTCCATGTATTTTTGGAAATACAATTGTAGACGAAGAGGTAAGAGAACCGAAAGATGCGTAATTCAACATATATTCATTCCAGTTGCATGAAGATGTAAATGGTAGTTTGAAATCACATCCATAAACATCTATTAAGTTAGTACCCTTACTGAATGGACAATTCTGACCATTATGCATGAATACAAGCGCGCTCAATATATCAATTTCTGTACGCATGTCGTGGATGGGCGGAACTTTTCTTGCACCAGATGGGGGATATCTGCAGTTTTTACCACTGCTGGTACATCTCTTTTTGCATACTAGATGGGGAAATCTGCAGTTTTTACCAGCGCTGGAAAATCTCATCTTACACCCCTCATGTAAGACGACTCGCGTGAATTACTTGTGACGTAACGTTATAAACAATGTGGCGTCACTTTCCCAAACACAGCATCTGAATAACGTTTGTTTTTATATTAAAATGCATCATTTCGATAAGTTTGTATTTAAATATTAATTTTAAAGTGCAAGACAGTATGCAAGAAAAAGTTTCTACTGTGAGATACTTGGTTCAGATGGAAATATCCGTCACTTCGGGTAACTGTTTCGTGGGAACTCGGCAGAGATTTTTTTTATTCTCTTTATCAATATGAAGTAGATCTATTTCGTTTAGAAAGATAGTTTATTGAACAAAAGGTTACAAACCTATACGTCCGTGCAATGTAAACATATTAGGCAAGTAGATGTTGTAACAAGTCAACAATTCAGATTTGAATTTGCCGCGCTGGCACGACATTTTTTAAGATTTTGAATGTCGAATGTCGTATGTCGCGCTGGCACGACATTCAAATTCTGAATGTTAAATGTCGTATTAGATGTTGTAACAAGTTTTGTAGATTTTAAATGTCAAATGTCGTATGTCGCGCTTGCACGACATTCAAACTTTAGCAGTTTTGTAGATCTTGAATGTCGAATGTCGTATGTTGCGCTGGCACGACATCCAAATATGAATGTCGAATGTCGTATGTCGCGCTGGCACGACATTCAAACATCTGGCCCCAATTTCACGAAAATACTTAAGTATATACTTAGTAACACGCTTAACTTATTTCAACACTTATCAGCCCCTTGCATGTATATTCATTTAAAGAATTGAACTTTTTCAGAATCGTATTTACCCATTTATCACATTTATATATATACACTTGTAAGTATTTGTGCAGAAAATGTTGTTTTAGCAAGTAATTTACACTAAGCAAATTCTTAAGATTCTTAAAATTCTTAACTTGTACTCAAATGAATTTTTGCTCAATCTGACTTGCATTTAGTATTATATAATATTTTTGTTCTTTCAACATGTTAATTTCATTAAAAGATATACTATTGTTTAAAATGACGACAAGAAACATTATTATTTTTAGTGACAATTAGACTTCAAAATAACTTACTTAGCTAAGCAATTACTTAAGTATTTTCGTGAAATCGGGGCCAGCATTTTTGTAGATTTTGAATGTCGAATGTCGCATGTCGCGCTGTCACGACATTCAAATTCTGAATGTCGTTTGTCGCTTATTGAGCTAACTTCACGTAAATTACAATAATCAATATATACTATCAGAGCTCTAAAATTATAGCAGATGGATTGTCAACGAGAACAGTAAAAAGTCATTGAATGATTGACAACACGAACTGTTCTGTAATGCCTGTACATGAAACTATTTATTTGCAACCGTCGCCAAAAGATAGTCAATAATCATGTTACATGAACGTTGTAGTACATTGTACTTTATTATTTGAGCAGAAAAGTGTGAACTGTAATAAATGGGTGTTCTCCTTTCAAAAGCCCTAGAAACAAAAGTAGACAGTTTAAGCATTTGAAGGCAATTCAACCAACTTTGGACTATTTGGATGTTTCCGGTAATATTTATATTGTTCTGTCGTCTGGGGATTTTTTAACTTTACATTCCAGTATGAAGTGAAGTTCTTGTTGAGTGTTGTATATGTATGTCTAGGGAATTGATTGGTTAATTTCGTCTGTCCGTTTCTGAAAGTAATCTGTGTGCTGATAATTATTGCATAGTTAATGAGAATATGAATTTTGAGATGTTTATGTTACTTGGTTACACTTAAAAACTAATATCAGGAAAGTGTTTGTAAGTGGACGCTCGTGAAAAGATTCGTTTAGCTCTTATTCCAATATTATATTAAGATGGCTCTAAGCCTTTGATTGAAAAGATTGGTTCGTTCTCAACATCCTGTAAGCCATAGGATTCTGTAATAACAGTTTTTATTTGGTCTACGCAAGTACCGTATCATTCATCATAATAGCATGACCTTGTTTGATATATTTATTGCTCTTGGTACTAAACTTTTGTAACTTGAATTAACCTCATGTTGCGTCAAGATTTTCTTCCTAACTATAGGCTTGACTGAAAGCCGAATATAAATATAGACGACCGTGAATTGTCCGGCTAATAAACAAGTGCCGATTAAATACTGCCTAATACGTTATTAGGATTTGGACACGTACGCTGCAATGAAGGTATGAATTTGTAACAAGGTGTACTCTCCGCCGCAAGCAGGGGCATTGAAGGAATTGATATAACCCAGTGATGTTTTCTCGCAGAGGTACTCTCCGCCGCAAACAAGAGCATTGAAGGAATTGATATTACCCAGTGATGTTTTCTCGCAGAGGTACTCTCCGCCGCAAACAGGAGCATTGAAGGAATTGATATAACCCAGTGATGTTTTCTCGCAGAGGTACTCTCCGCCGCAAACAAGAGCATTGAAGGAATTGATATTACCCAGTGATGTTTTCTCGCAGAGGTACTCTCCGCCGCAAACAAGAGCATTGAAGGAATTGATAAAACCCAGTGATGTTTTCTCACATACGTACACAGCATCGTTTTCTATAAAAGGCACACGAAGTTAGTGATCTGTTCAAGTGGTCAAACTAAAGGCCTGTAAACCGAGAGTTTTTCTACCAATCAGCTTTATTTAATTTCTAATGCCAAAATCATGGATGGATATTTGGTCAGAGTTTTATTCAAATCCATCTTGCGGCTTAGGAGATACTGAGCGGACACAAATTCAAGACTCAAACCTTTGACGTTAGCATGTGTTCTTGGCCTCGAGATAGTGTGCCGGATCATATGTTATACACATTGTCTCAATGAGGTAATCATTTTACAAGAGTTTCATCAAATCCTTAAAAAATGTTGAGATACTGACGTTTGACCGTAAGTTGTGTCCTTGACCTAAAGCCAGCGTGACCGGCTCGTGGGTTCTACACATCATCTTTATTAAATGGAAGTTTGACCCGAGTTTAAGCAAAATCCTTTAAAGGGTTAATGGGATTTGGAGCGGACATAAAATGTCAGACTCAAACGTTTAACATAAAGTTGTGACCTTGAGCCTACATTCCGTAGCAGTTTAAGTAGGCCTACCAACACTTTAAAATTTAGATAAATGCCAAACACCTCCTTCTAATTTTGTTCAGTGAAAGTGTACATACCAAACTGATTACACATAATTATCATATGTGGAAGTTCAACAATTAAATTCACCGAATCTATACCCCCGGCGAATGGCAAATCATTTCAAAACATCTGACGTCGATGAACAATCTAGATGTGAATTTAGGAATGCAGATCTGGTGTTGATTTACGATTTAGATGTGCATTTCGGCATTTCGGAATGCACATCTGATGTCGATCTTCGATTTAGATCTGCATTTTCGAATGCAGACCTGACGTTTATCTACGATCTAGATCTGCATTTTCGAATGCAGATCTGATGACGATGTGCGATCTAGATCGACATTTTCGATTGCAGATCTGATGTCGATGTGCGATCTAGATATGCATTTGCGAGTGCAGATCTGATGTCGATGTGCGATCTAGATATGCATTTGCGAATGCAGATCTGATGTCGAAGTGCGATCCTGATCTGCATTCTTGGGTGACTAACTCGAAACGTTCACCTTATCTTAAGTTACGACGGACTTAACGGTGGTGCTATTCCAGTAACTCAAAACACATCTTATCGACGCCTTACTGATACCGTAACTTACGACGTCGTAAGTAGATAAGGTCAGTCTGTGTAATATGCATAAACTCTAATATCGGCATATTGGAAGTAAATGATATTGGCTTAGAAAACGCAACACCCAGTTTACTTATACGCAAGAAGGGTTGGCATGCATTATGTGTCGCCCCTGTAGACGGGAGACATTGTGTTCCCCGTGCCGTCTGTATGTTGGCCCGTTTGTCCGTCCGCTCATCTGTCAACTTTATATGATGCGCTCTTCATCTCCAATCCCCTAACTGGATTTTCATCAAACTTAGTGCGAAGCATCAGTATGAAGTCTAGCTGTGCATATTGTAATTTGGGGTCTAATGGTTAAAGGTCAGAGGAGCCTGAAAATTGAAAAGTTTGTCCAACCTTTATTTTCAAAACGTTCGTTGGATTTTTATCGACCTTGGTTGGAAACACCAGTATGAAGTTTCGTTAAACATGTTGTAAGTTGGGGTCATGTAATCAAATGTCAACGTCACATGGGTCTGAAACTTGAAAATCTTGTCTGCTCGTCATCTCCAAAACCCTTGTTAGATTTTCGGATTTTCGGCAAACTTGGTGCGAAACATCAGTATGAGGGTAATTGTGCACATTACAATTTGGGGTCATAATGTCAAAGGTCAAGGTTACAGGGGGCATGACACTTGAAAAGTTTGTCCGTTCTTTAACTCGAAAACTACTTGTTGTATTCCATAAAACATGGTCTAAATGTATTTGGGAATATTATGATACACTTATGGTCCAGTGAGTTTTATTCCTTCTGGAGTGACGGACGCAGACGCATGGAGGAGACAAGTTGTATTTTAGATCTAAAGGAGTATTTCTTATATTAAATGCAGGCGTTTTCTTTTAGAATATATTGCAACCATGCTCTAGATTTCTCTGCAATACAACGGACATGGGATAAATTACTTCTCGGGCAAAGACAGCGCATTTTTTTCATTTGGTTGTAGGTACCCAACATCTGCAGAATTCCAACGGAGTCTTCAATGTATCCTAATGCATCGTGCAGGTGCCACTTTCAAACATTATTTCAAAAGATCTTATAGTTGGTACCTTCAAATGTAAACCCCTCTCCCCCCGCGGGTAAACAATAGTGTGACTATTCGAAATGAAGTTAAGTTTGCAGGGATTAATTGCCATGGTGTCGAAATAATAGTTTTACTGAAAATATTTATATATTACGCGATCTTTTGTATATAAAAACAATATTGAAGCAGCATGGTTGTTTCCTTGTGCTAGGGTCACAATTTTAAAGTAATATATATTCTAGCAAATGTTCTGCTGAACGCAGGGTCAAACATTTTGCGATGATGCAACCAATCCGTATGTGTGTAATTCTGTCCGTCCGCCCGCACATGCCCAGTATATATTAGGGTGTTGAGTTTCAGAGCAGTGCGTGTTCCGGGTTCAATCCGTCATGTATTGTGGTGGTAAAACATGAATAGGAGTGTACAAAGATCATAGTAACACTTAAAGGATTAGCTAACAAAATCCTTAGTTCGTCCGTATGGCCGTCTAGACGCAGTATTTAAACCCATTTCGAATGCAGATCAGATGTCGATCGACCATCTAGATCTGCATTTTCGAATGTAGATGTGATCTTGATCTACGATTTAGATCTGCATTCTCGAATGCATATCGATATCGATGTACGATCTTTGTTTGCATTCTTGATTGCAGATCTGATGTTGATCTACTATCTAGATCCGCATTATCGAAAGCAGATCTGATGTTGATCTACGATCTAGATATGCATTCGCGAATGCAGATCTGATGTTGATCTACGATCTAGATCTGCATTCTCGATTGCAGATCTGATGTTGATCGACGATCTAGATCTGCATTCTCGATTGCAGATCTGATGTTGATCGACGATCTAGATCTGCATTCTCGATTGCAGATCTGATGTTGATCTACGATCTAGATCTGCATTCTCGATTGCAGATCTGATGTTGATCTAAGATCAAGATTTGCATTCGCGAATGCAGATCTAATGTTGATTTAAGATTTAAATCTGCATTCTCGATTGCAGATCTGATGTTGATCTACGATCTAGATCTGCATTCTCGATTGCAGATCTGATGTCGATCTACAATCTAGGAAAATGCAGATCTCATGTCGATGTTGTTCTAGATCTGTATTCTCGAATGCAGATCTGATGTTGATCTACGATCTAGATCTGCATTTTCGAATGCAGATCTGATGTTGATCAGCGATCTAGATCTGTATTATCGATTGTAGATCTGATATTGATCTACGATCTAGATCTACTTTTTGAATGCAGATCTCATGTCGATGTACGATCTAGATCTGCATTTTGGAATGCAGATCTGATGTTGATCTACGATCTAGATCTGCAGTATCGAATGCAGATTCGATGCTGATCTGCTTTCGCGAATGCAGATCTGATGTTGATCTACGATCTAGATCTGCAGTATCGAATGCAGATCTGATGTTGATCTACGATCTAGATCTGCATTTTTCTGAATGCAGATCTAATGTCGAGCTCCAATCTAGATATGCAGTTCGAAGGAATGCAGATCTAATGTCGATGTACGATCTCCGAGCCAACTTCACAGACTTGTATTAAGTCATACAAAAATGTCTTATCGTAGGCAGTTTTGACCTAAACTTGTTCGTAGTAATACTAATGCGAGTGTTTGTGTAAAATTGTTGGGTTTAGGTATGCAGGGAAATTGTTATATTAAACCATTGATTACCGGATAAATCTGAGGAGGCTCACTCAATGTGTATTATTCAATTAAGAAATAATAAATGTCTCCCTGTATTTTATCGTTGAATAAAATAATAATTATAGTCAGGAGTTTTGATGCGTAGTCTAGTAATTGAATCTACGAGTGCATAGCACGAGTGATTTAATTTTTCGCATCCGAACGACTGGCTATATTTTATTCAACGATAAAACATAGGGAACAATTCATTATTTCGATTCTTACACGTGATGTTCTTTGAAAACTATACCGAACTTTATTTAACGCGTAGTAGTACTTCAATGTAACATTAAAACGCGAAATACGATTGAACGCGCTTGTCTACATACGTCACGTCGTTACGTCATTTACAGCACGTCGTCCTTGGAAAAACGTGCTGTATTTTATCGTAAAATAGAATACAGGCTTTTCCCTATATGTTTATACAGGAAAAACAGCCGCTTGTGTTAGAATACAAATTACAGAACAGAACAGAACATCACATCACTTTATTTAACTCTGGTTATATATTACAGCAACACAAAAGAGTAGGCCTATATGTTTCATAGAAAATTAAAAAACATACATGTGTACATCTCACATGACACATGACATAAATATTTGACCATTAGCACTAAAATAAACTCAAATAGTACTATTAATATATCTTAATGTTTATGCAGAATTAATTATTTGGAAGGGGAGAGGGGTTCAATGCCTCAAGTCCACCAGATTTTCGCAATTAATTTTGTTTTCTTGGAATGTTCACGAAAAAGTATCTAACTATATCAATATGGTCATAAGTATCAAGTTTGGTTCAGGTAAACATGTTCATAAAGAAATAACAATAATTAATTTAACTATTTGAAGCTATGCAATATCTTTTACAGCCTGTCACAATCTCTTATTAGAACTGTTCATTGGTAAAGAAGGTCTGTTCTGTAGACGGTTTACGGATACCTTCTGTTATTTTTGTTCAGCGGCGAATCCGAGTCTACATCAAGCATTATCATGCGATTTTAAAAACGCTCAACACAAAACCAAACTAAAATATGATTGTTTGGGATGAACATAAATGCTACACGTGCAAATGGTGCAGAGGGTACTAAACAGAAAGATATTTACTTTTTTCACTTCATGCAATGTCGATTCAATTATCTCGTGTTATCTCGCGAAAGTAGTTTCTTGAATTGTTGGTCAGTGTCGTAAAGTATGGACGTATCTGTTATTTAACACATGTTTGTTTTCGTATTTGACCATACAGACTGTCTAACATACCCAAAGGACAGTGTTTAGAGAAATATATGAAACGCACTTTACTGCAAATTGTTTATATAGAGGATAATTGTTGGTTTCGGTGTAAGATCACGTTATAATTTCACTGAGTGGGCAGCTCGGTGAAATTATCGTGATATGACATCGATACCAACAATTTTTCTGTTTATTTTATGTCTCAAACTCTACTTTTGCTGAGTTTATTTCAATAAAATGTCAAGATCGCGGGAAACGTCACCTGAAAGCATCGCAAACATGACGTCATTTTAACGACGTCATCGTCATATGGTTTCCGGCATTCATTACGCTCGGTATACTATAATTTTCACTGCGTGGACAGTGAGTTTATCGGAATATAATCCACCGTTATATTTCGATAAACCACTGAAAAACATAAAATAAAAATACATATTTTTCGGGGGCGGAGTGCGGGTTCAACACTTCAAAGTTGCTCGGCGCGATTTTGAGTAGACTATATGAAACAGACAGGTATTTAGACTTCCGTCAAAATTTTGTCATAATGCAGTAAGAGGTTTAGAAGATGAAACGAAACCAAGACTTTCTTCTAACATGTCCATGTGACCTTGACCTTTGACATAATAGTGACCCCGAAATCATTATAGACACAACCAGACTTCATATACTGATGCTTTCGGGGTAAGTTGTATTAAATTCTAGCAAGATCTTTTTAAGGACAACCAGTAAATTATAGACAAAATTCAACAATTCTGTCGTATGGTGAGACTTATAGTATACGTACATTCAAACCTGTGTTAAAGACCGTTTCCAAATAAAGACCACCCTACGAATGAAGACCAGTAATCATTTCTAATTACGTGTAGTTGCCGCAAAATAGCAAACACCAAGAGGCATTCAAATCGAAGTCGCCTGTAATTTATCGAACTCCTCACAGCTGATTGATTTTTTTATATATATAATTTATTTTTGTTCTCACCTTACATTCGTACATGATTTTAAACACATTAGGATAGTACAATACAATTACATAAAGTTATTCATAGTATAATACAATTACAGGAAGGTATTTACTCGATAATGGTATTTTTTTAGCAAAGGACTTACAGTTCATTTAGGATAATATGACAGTTACGTACTAGATTTATGTGTACACATTAGGTGATATACCACGATTTTAACTAAACGAACTGTACAGTAGTACAAATCTAAGATAGACAACTGCTCTAAACTAGATGCAATAATTTTGATTGAGTTACCTCCCTTAAAACCTGTAAGTATCAAAAATACTGCAATACTTAAGAAATAATATGTATCCATGTTTGGTTTATCGTAGAATAACCCGAGTTTGGAGTTTTTATGCGCAAGCATGTATCACGAAGGCCGAAGGCCTGAGTGATATATTATTACGCATAAGAACGACAAACGAGGGTTATTCTACCATAAACCAAACTTGGACATTCCCTGTTTGATATTATTTTTGTTTTTTTGTTTGGATACTTATTATTTCGATTCTAACACGACTTATTTGAAACAACATTTGAAGAAAATGAGAGAACTTTTTTCATCTTGAACGTAATTTACACTTGCGCGCTACGCACCTAGATTTGGCCGCTGAAGTTCCCCCCGCGAACACTGTAAAGGCGCTATTTCAATGTGACTTTCATTCATGAAAGATGTATACGCGGTGTTTCAGATTTTTCATCAACGTAAACTACAGTCTCATAAGAATGAAAAACTTTAATAATTTTCAAGTTAATGTAACAGGAATTTCATTTATAGAAATGGTTCGAATTTTCAGGGTACGCAATAACGGTTCAAGTTACGAAAAATATTAGTAACGGGTATAGATAAATGACGTCACAGTTTCTCTTGATTAATGACGTCACTGTGTAAACAAAAACAATAACAAAAAAACAGATAAAGTCAGTGTAAATGGTATCGTAACATTAATCAAGTTAACTGGACGTGTGTCATCCGTCGGATCCCCCGTTTTGCCCAAAGTCATCCACAGTATGCCATGTAAGATCCTCTATACGTCGGGTAAATTGAACAGCCAAA
>JAFMSR010002437.1:0-24567 GCA_022818135.1 Saxidomus purpurata
TTAGAAATAGGTCTTTCCTTAGGCAAAGTATGTGTATCAAATGTGTACTTACGATAAAATAACTCTATCTATGTTGGGCAGCCAGGATAGGGAAATCAAATTTTAAAAATACTTCTAGTGAAAATCTTACTTGAATTTTAAGCGCTAAGTGAACATAAATGAGTGTAAATGATCAGATGTTGAAGTTTCAAACAAATCTGTTACATGGCCAAAATCTGATTATCCACCTTTAAGTGAGTGACCCTCTACAAACCTTTCCGAGCCAGGGTTGGTTTATCTGTAAGTATATTGCTAAATAGAAATATTGCTTAATCTTCTTGAGCGGTGCCACTGTTGATTGCTAGTAGATTCAAACTAGCTTACCTTGCATTTCGTGTTCAGAAGAGCTGGAATACTACGCACACCTGTAAACCAAATATCTGAGCTCTGGGCTACGTGATTTGTACAATTACATTTTCAGGATTATTTTCAGGTTTTGACAAAGAGCATTTTATCACTCGGTATAGTAACATCATGAAATCTAGTTATTGAAATGTTCATTGGCATCAACAAGAGATGTCTGAACAATATGTATGTCCCCATTAGCAGCAGTCCAACTGAATGCATCATTTGAATGATCAGTGATCGATAAACATGTTCATACTTGCGATAAGTATAGGATCATAGCTAACACAACAAAAGGTTGCTGAATTTATCTATTGGCAACTGTTACAATGACCTTGACCTTCGATCATATTTTAGATTACACTGTTCTGTAAATCGAGAAATACATTGTATCTTTTTATCATGACTAACATGTCTACCGTGTTTCCAGCAGATGAAAAACCGTTAAAACGAAATGTCGTCGCAATGTTTACTTTACCACTTTATTCCTGAATTTGTTATGTACAAGTGTTGACCACTAGAAAAACTCATTACACTAAAAATTTTATTCATTTTACTGACTACAGCTATCACTGCAGGCTCAACAACGAGGTATAGTATACTACTTGATTGCTAGTTGCAAGTATGAACATATTTATTGATAACTGATAATTCAAATGATGCATTCAGTAGGACTGCTGGACAACACATGAAAGCCTGGTGCTCGTTTACGGTTGTTGGAGATAATGTAAGGACTTTTAATAAATTCCAGTCAAAAGATTATCCGAGCACAATATGCTGATGATGTGTGCAAAAAGCTTCGTACTCATCACCCCTGGAGTTTCATAAGTGTTCAGACAGTGGTAGATGAGGAACAGACAACTCACATTTGACAAAAAAAATTGGAGATTTCCCTGGTAATGACCAACAAGCCTACCAGGTTATATCGACCTATGACCAACGATTGTAGGTCGAAAACCAATTTGTAACTTAAGATTCATGTGACCTGACCATATGTATAGGTCTTTCATTGGCAATTTTAATTAAGTCTACCAAGTTTTATCATCGTACGACACAGAGTTTTCAGTAGGTCAGGTTTTAAGTTAAACTTGGTATTATGGAATACTTGCTTGAGTTCATCCCGTGATTGAGGGGTTAAAATATAGTATTGTAGGGTTTAAAATTTGTCTTTTTGGTTAAAAAAAAGATCAAAGAAAGATGAACGGGATAACCTCGTGATCAATTTCTGTCTGGACCCATATCTATATGACTGTAGGGGAAATGTTATCCAAAAAGATTTAGATGATGTTAATGAATGTGAATGCTCGCATATAATTGATAAAAAATCATTTATGAATTGTTAACTTCAGTGTCAATAATACTTAAACCGTGGCCGGACCACTTTTTTAGCCAAGCATACTTTCGGCCGTACCATTTTCCCCTTGACTTTCTCAATTTTCTTGTTTACTGAAATGATCAAAAGTGCCGACGTACTGACACGCTAATGCAGCGACTTTTATTGCCTGAGGGTGTGAAAACCGGCAACTATACTTAATCCAATTACCAATTATTAAAGATTATCTCAAGCAAGGTATCAAAGGCACGGCAACTGGTTGATCTTTAATTCTGTTTAATTTAAAGAACGACTTTTTTATTTTAATAATTCTTAATCTGAAACCTTCTGTATGTATGTTATTGTTTCAAGATCGATATACCCCGAGTACCAACTCAATCTAAGCTATTTAATTTTCCACAGCGAACCTTTGGTCAAAAACTTCCAGCGAGAAGAAGTTTTCAGTCTTCATGGTTTACTAATAGACCATGGTTGCATTATTCAGCGTTGCGGAGAATCAAACATACCTACGAAGCACTATGACACATGCTAGCTAGTTCGGATCCAACAGTCTTATGACTATACACGTTCATAAACACAAAACAGACGCTCTGGATTTGAATGATAATGCAAATGAATGTATTGCTGTGCATGAAAAACGTTGATTGGTGTTCGGTTAATTAATAACAATGACTATGAGCTCAGAAAAATGTAATGCTGAAACACAGCAGCTCTGAGTAATAGCTAACAGTATTTCCATTCAGTTTGGTTGTTTGCAGTTTACGATGTCTTGGTTTATTCAATTATTATACAATGTAGAATTACTGAAACTGTGGAAAATAGTTTGGGGTATATAAAAATGCTCCTCCTGTCATGGAATTCGTTTGTTTATCTGTTAAAAAGGTAGCTCAGAACAATGTAATGCCTAGTCATGCTATGATGATGTGTTTGCATTGTATACGGTGCCATGTCGAGAATAAATAAATCTGCTAAATTATTGGCCAAAATATGGTTTTCCATAAAATCTTTACGAAAAAAGTTAAAATTACAATCCAGAATTACACTCGGGATGCAATAAAAACTCATCTTAAGGCATACAGAAATCCCCCATACCCCCCTTACGATAAGGGATAACCCCTTTCGTGCTCTCCCCCATCTCATGACTTCAGCCGGACCACTTTTCAATAGTCGACGACGGCCCTGTAAACGTCTTAGCTTTCGGGAGACCGAATATCAGTGAAGACCGGATACCGTCGATTAGTATAATCCCTCGTTTCTCAGTGATTATTCCCCTTTTTCAAGGGTATCCCATTTGTAACAAATAAATTAGAATTAAACATTCATAACTGCTTTGTTTGTAAATGTGTGTTCTGTTTATTCAGGTAAGATAATAGATCTACGGTTATATTTGCTGATTTCATATTTGTCACAGTTCGGACTTAGCTCAGTCGGTAGAGCATTCGCCCTGTAGGCGAAAGACCCCGGGTTCGAGCCCCGGTCAGTCTGCACAGTTTTCTCACCCTGTGACATTTTGCGCCCAACGTGAGGCTGTGACTGGATATATACTTCGAGATCATGTTTACCTTTTTCTCTTAACCCGTACGAAATTCGAGGACAAACTTCAATATGGTGGGGGAGTATGTCACAGTTCGGACTTAGTTCGCAATTTGGGAGAATATGTGTAAGCGGCCCGGTAGCTCAGTCGGTAGAGCATTCGCCCTGTAAGCGAAAGGCCCCGGGTTTTGAGCCCCGGTCAGGCTGCACAGTTTTCTCACCCTGTGACATTTACCTCTACAGTACCTGTTTAGTACCAAACCCACTTCCAGAAAGGCCCCGTCAAGAACGGTCCATTTTTTTTCATTGGATGTCAGGCCTAGTTAGGATGCCATTACGTTATAGTTATAGTATACTTACACTAGTAGTTCATGTAAAGAAAATTTGAAATTAGCGGATTATGATGAAGAAGGGATACATTTTGACATAATTATCTTGCTCATTGACGAACAAAAACTGTGTGACAGAAACAGTTGAAATAAAGGAACGAAAACATAGTCTACACCATGTCGGTCAAAAGTTTACACCATGTCGGTCAAAAGCTATATATCTACATAGCTTATGCTTTATTATGTTTGTAATGACATACCGACTTAAAATAAAATTTTGTTTTGTATTGTATTTTATTGTAACAAACTCTTGTTTAATTTTTCTGTATGACCATCTAAAGACTATACAGCATTATGACACCAAATTATTCAAAACTCGACTTGGTAGTCTTTACCGAACCCATGTAAGTCAGTTTTTTATGTCCCCTCCGCCGTCTGTCCGTACGTACTACCTTTGTGCGAAGCATATGATAATTTTAGGAAGTGTCTAGCGAACCGGAATCGGTTCCCTAGACAGCGACCTTAGCGAACCGGAATTAACATGCGGACAAGTCATTTGGCGTGTCGTTATCGGCACGGTAATAGATAAAGCTCTAGAAACAATGTATATATGTTGATTATTATTGTTATCATTAATACTGTTATTCGGAAAGTGAATATTTAGAGATCCTTCATAAAATTATGACATGAAAGACTTATGCAGTATTAGTATGAGAGATAACAGAATGACTGCTTAATGGCTAAGTGTACTGGATAAGTAACGAAGGAAAGCGTTCTCTAACAGTGACTGACACTGTTCAAATCATAACACCTGGATCAAATTGACCCCGCCCAGCGGTAGCTTGATTTTACATAGGCTTATATAGGAAATTTTAAAAAAATCTCTGAAGCCACAAGGCCTAGAGCTTAGATATTTAGCATGTAGCATTGTATAGACCTCTACTAAGATTGTTCAAATTTTGACCCCTGTGTCAAAATTAACCCGCCCGGAGGTCGCTTGATTTTACACAGTTTTCTATAGGAAAAACTTTTAAAAAATCTTCTCTCAAAGCACAAGGACTAGAGCTTAGTTTATTAAGCATGTAACATTGCATAGATGACCTATATCATGATTGTTTAAATCAACCACTACCACGATTGTCAAAATTGACATTGCCGGAGTAGTCACTTGCATTTACGAAGGCTGATGTTGGGAAAACGTCAAACCTCTCAGACTTGATACTTAACAAAGTAGACATTCGATTTGAATGCAACCAAATAACTTAAAAGTGTACAACATTTTCATGCGGAATAATAACGTCACTTCAATGGCGTAACCTTTAATTCATTATTTTGTCTCGTGGAATCAAAAACACTGCGCATGACGGCTAGTCTTGAAATTCCTGGGCCTTCTAAATATATATATATATATATTAGGGTTTTATCGTTGGTACCGGTTTCCCATATTACCAACGCCCCCAGAAGAGTTTAGTTATTTTAGGTTTTCGGGGGATAGTGCAAGATACAGAAAGCGTCCCAATTCCAGAGACACCCCTGGTTCTTTATCATGCCAGGTTTTCACCCATACATGGGACCTCTGTTTTTAAGTCTCATCCGAAAGACTGTTAGTAATTTTAGTTGGTCAGCCCTGGGAATCGAACCCACAACCCCGAGATTACAAGTCTCGTGCTCTACCTATTGAGCTATCCGGGCTGACTGGGCCTTCTAAAGAAAAACAAGCTATAAGATATACCAAGGCTTAACCAATCAAAAACATTGTTTTTCTTCATCACGACTAGTCCAGTAGATAGGTGTATTTTTTCGGATATGGCATCTGTTCTACTTTCTGCGTCGGAGTAAATTGTAAAAGTCAGAAGGAGCTACTAGTACTTCCATATCCGAAACTCCGCATACTTTTTGGGTTGAAACGAACAAAGATGTGCCTTGCCTACAATGGTCCACCATAGCAACTCGGATTCCTTCGAGAAGACGTTGAAACAGTACTAGGTAACTAATTAATGTTAATATGTTTGTACAACATACTTATTTCTGGTAAAAATTTAACATTTCAGGAGAAGAAACTCGCAGTAGCTTGACAGACAGATGACCATAGTGTAAGCGCCAGTTATCATTTAGATGACTAACATAATACGAACGAAGCTGGAACAGGGTCATTGATTAACAGCTGATGATCTGTACCCTTCAATCATTGTTCTGAAATGAAAGCAGTAGTAGTCTCAGAAAAGCGTTGCTATTTCACTGCTATCTGTATCTTAACTTAACTATGTGGAGCCCATCACAGTGACGTAGACATTTCATGCTTGGAACTGTAAAAGGTTGAGATGGAAGAATATCCCTACCAGTGTGAAATTTGTGGGGAAGCCTGGAAAGGAACTACGTGCTCCTTTGTAGCTGAAAATCACAAATGCTTGAAAGATTCAAAACGACCTTTTACATGTGATATTTGTAAGAAAGGATTTCTCAATGCTAGTCACCTCAAGGGTCATGCGGTTGTACACACAGGAAAACGTCCTTTTAAATGTGAAATTTGTCCAAAAAGGTACAGTCAGATAGGTGATTTAAACCAGCACATACGTGTACATACAGGTGATTATCCATTTGAGTGCGAAACCTGCAAACAGAAATTCTCGAAGAAATGTGACTATAAGAGACATGTACAAAGGCACAGTGGAGAACGTCCTTTCAAGTGTGAAATTTGTTTTGGAGGATTTATTACTGCATCAGAGTTGAGATGCCATGTGAGAACTCACGATGCTGACTTCAGGTTCAAGTGCGAACAGTGTGGTAAAGGTTTTCGTCACTCATGGAACTTGAAGAATCACTTGAGAATACATACAGGGGATTTACCATATGAATGTGACATCTGCAAGAAACGTTTTCCCGTGGCATCACATTTAGCTCAACACAACACTAACCATGTAGAGGGTAGACGATTATATAAATGTGATATATGTCAGAAAGTCATAACAACTGAATATAGTTTGAAAAAGCACATGCGGCGACATACAGGGGAGCAGCCATTTCAGTGTGGAGCATGCAATATGGGTTTTGATAAGTCTGCGCATCTTGAACGTCATGTATATTTTAAGCATAGTAAGGAGCGACGTTTTCAGTGTGAGTTTTGCGCAGAGTGTTTTAAATACTCTTATAGACTTAAAGGACATGTGAAGAAAGAACACAGCAATCGCCAGTGACGGTCAGCGGGAACATATTTATAGTCGCTGATTTGTCCGTCCGTCTCACATTCGTTTCCGGACTATTACTCACAAACTACTGGCGAGCATTCAACGTGACTTCACTGTACTGTGCGCTACAAGAGGACATGTGCATATATTCGCATGTTCCAATTCGAGTATTTTCTTCAGAGTTATGGCCCTTTGTTTTTATCTGATGAGTTACGGCCTCATGATCTATTATTCAAAGCATAAGGAAGGCTATTATAGTAACTACTGCATCGGCATTGCAATTTGCATGCAAGGTACTTTCATGTGTCATAGAGTGAATTAAAGTTATGTTTCCAATTGTAAAAGTACTTCGTTGTTTTTACTTTTCCAATGTCGAAAGTATGACAGTTCTGGTGTTCCATGTTTATTATTAGTCTAAGGGAAGTAACTTTTATCATATCCATTAAAATCCTATACCTATACCTATACTGATTATGCACGTGATATTTTATAACCAATCACTGCACTGGTCACTTTTCGAGTCATATTCAAAATGTCTAGTTTGATGTTTTAAGTCGTTCGCATATTTTGTGCATTTTTGTATTATTTCTGGAATTTATACATTTTCCAGGTAACTATGACTTTGTGATATATTTTTCTATCAATGCATATATTTATAAACGCAAACAGTAAACGCTTTAGTATTTTACCTGTAAATCCTTTGATTGTTTTGCATCATTGATTTTCGCAGGTGGTAAATCTTTGTTTACATTTTTGACAGCTGTCATCTGTCATTCACGTTTATAATTGTATTACAAATACTTTATTTGTACACGTTTGTAATAACTTTTCATTTTGTTTTCAGGATTATTGTTATTATAATCACCATCCTCATCATCATCATCATGAGTACTATTACCATTCTTGCCATGATACTGATATTTACTTCAGGATGGATTATTGACATTAAATATCAGTATCATGGCAAGAATGGTAATAGTACTCATGATGATGATGATGAGTAATCCGGTCGAGCGGTTCAATTCTACACTTCTGAAGATGCTTGGAACGCTAAAGAACAACATGAAAAGTGACTGGAAATCACATGTTGGTCCACTAGTTCACGCCTACAATGTTACACTTCATCCAAGTACAGGCTTCTCACCTTATTTCCTTATGTTTGGGCGACATCCAAAATTGGCGATCGACTCATTTTTAGGCCTTCCAAACCAAGCTACTGATAATCAGACTCAACATGAATACATCCGAAAACTAAAGTCAAAATTGGCAACTGCTTACAAGAAAGCTGAAGAAGCGTCAAAGCTAGCGGCAGCAAAGAATAAAGACATGTATGATATCAAAGCTAAGGCCAGTCAGCTGATACCTGGAGACCTTGTCCTCGCAAGAAACGTCAACATTCGAGGCAAACATAAGTTGGCAGACAAGTGGGAAGACACGCCATATATTGTGATATCACAGCCCAATGAAGATCTTCCTGTATATGAAATTATAAAGGATTGCAGGAACGCCAAGAAAACACGTGTACTTCACAGGAATCATCTGCTGCCTCTTGGCATGAAACACAAGGCGTACGAAAATGTCACTGTTGAGCCAGATAAGGAGACCTCAATGAAAAGCGATCAGACCAGTTCGAATGAGTCAGAAGACTCAGAAGAGGAATCGGAGTGAATCAGTCTTCTAACAATGAAGATGACAGTTTGTCATCGCTACAGATTTTTATTCTTATTTTATATGTATACTTACCTGAGTTCCTGAAAGAAAAGAAATGAATACTTACCTGAACTTTGAATGCTCCGATCTGAAAGGACAAAAATTAGTACTTACCTGAACTTCCGTGAGCAGAACATAAATACAAGATGCGTGTATATACTTACCTTTTCTTCTTGGACGTTACGTTATTTTACTGTGAGAATTTGTGAAATCATACTTACCTGTGATAATACTTAATGTAGATAAAACAGACGATATTTCCTGCACGAAAACTTGAATTGCTGTTTTAAAGTTTAAACTGAGTGAAGGACTGAACTATATAGAGGAACTTCATGAAACGTTTTATTCATGGAATATAAATTGTGAATGAACATTGGATGGTTGTATTTTATGCTGTGGTGGATATTTGTGAATTGAATATGGATAACGTGTAGCGTATACAGGCGGTTAGAAACTCGTTTAGTACCATATATACACTACACCATTCAAGCCATTTAATTACATAAACACACATGTAATTATTCAGAACATTCACATCAGTTTTCGTGTTTGAATATATATATATATTTCGTACAAAATACTTCGGTTGTTTTTAGATTTTTGCACAGGAGCGACATACTGGTAATTTGTATTTGTTTTGGAAACAAATTAATTTGATCATTGATTTATGTTGTTGTTTATTTAATGTCGAGGACGACATTCTCTGAGCAGAGGGAGAATGTCATAGAGTGAATTAAAGTTATGTTTCCAATTGTAAAAGTACTTCGTTGTTTTTACTTTTCCAATGTCGAAAGTATGACAGTTCTGGTGTTCCATGTTTATTATTAGTCTAAGGGAAGTAACTTTTATCATATCCATTAAAATCCTATACCTATACCTATACTGATTATGCACGTGATATTTTATAACCAATCACTGCACTGGTCACTTTTCGAGTCATATTCAAAATGTCTAGTTTGATGTTTTAAGTCGTTCGCATATTTTGTGCATTTTTGTATTATTTCTGGAATTTATACATTTTCCAGGTAACTATGACTTTGTGATATATTTTTCTATCAATGCATATATTTATAAACGCAAACAGTAAACGCTTTAGTACCTTTGATTGTTTTGCATCATTGATTTTCGCAGGTGGTAAATCTTTGTTTACATTTTTGACAGCTGTCATCTGTCATTCACGTTTATAATTGTATTACAAATACTTTATTTGTACACGTTTGTAATAACTTTTCATTTTGTTTTCAGGATTATTGTTATTATAATCACCATCCTCATCATCATCATCATGAGTACTATTACCATTCTTGCCATGATACTGATATTTACTTCAGGATGGATTATTGACATTAAATGAATAAGTCTGCACACTTTTCTTTTGGTTGTCCGCTAATTTAAACAGCAACCCACCCCATAGATAGTGCTGGATTGAGCTAGTTGTGGCGATTTGGATCAGTAGATATATAAACTGATAAACATTGGAAAATAAATAAAGCGGGCTATCAAACATGGACATATTTCAGTATTCAGTTATGGGATTGATTTGAAACTTCATTAATGTCTTCAGGGGTGTCAGACGGTCATGTTAGATAACTCTTGTATGCATTTTATTCAAATTATTGCCACCCCTGTTTAACTTAGAAAATTTGTTTGAAGTTTTGCAAGCAAGGTTCTATTATGCACATATCTCAGTAACCTCTTATAAATGGGATTGATTGAAAACTTCAATTTTAGTTTTAGGAGTATCAAATAATCGGCTAAGCTAACTACTGATTGAATTAATTACAAATAATGATCCCTGACTTGTTAAACTTAGGAAGTTTGGATAAAGTTTGGCATGCAAGCTGAAGTTGGTTAAAATCTAAATGCACATTAGGCTAAAAAAATTAATTCGGTTTCCGGTCTCCTGCCCCAATAAAAGAGGGTAGGTAGGTGGGAATTTTTTTCTTTTCTTTTTTTTGGGTTAGCGAAGGTTGTCACTATCTTTATAAGCCCCTATTTTTACAGGAGGGATAAGCAATTAAAATGTTACTTACCTTTATATTAGAATATATATAAAGTTGGAAATTTACCCCCAAGTCGGAGGGTAAATAGGGAGACCGGAAACGGAACTAATTTTTAGTTATAATTGCGGAATTTGATTTGAAACATCTTTAGAATTTTCAGGGCTCTCCAACAATCAAGTTAGAAATATAATTGACTGTATTTGTTACAAATTATTTAGGCCCTTGTTGAACTTGGACATTTTGGATAAAGTTTTGCATGGAAGGTACTATAATAGGCACACATCTGAGGAAACTATTTATTGGATTGATTTAAAACTTCAGTACAGTCTTCAGGGTTATCAGACAGTCAGGCTAGATCCCACCTGACTGTATTTACTATATATATAAATTTCGGCCCTTGTTGAATTTAGAAACTTTCGTTAAAGTTTTGCGTGTAAGCTACTACCATGCACATACTTCAGTTACTACTTTTGGGAGTTATTTGAAATTTAGCAATAGTGTTCAGGGGTATCAAACAATTATGTAATAATAGATAACATTTGACTCTGTTGATGATTACAGTTTTCTAGTCAACAGAATTTTGTTTTGCTATTTACTGATAAACGTTTTGTTTATTAGCAAGAACTGAGAATAGTCGAGCATGCTTTTGTACGGACAGCTCTTGTCAACATACTGTGCTTTCCATGTTTATCAAATACCATTTGTATGAGGTGTCTCTGTTCAAATCTATCAAAATGCGGTAACATATTATGACAAAATTTTGCATATCTGTTGTTACTTTATGCTAATAAATGTAACTTATGTTTATTGCGATTCTAGTTTCATTTATATACATTGCAATACCGGTACGTCCTATGTCGCCCATTACTGCTTTGTTACATGATCCCGCGTTTGCTTAAACCATATTATTAACATTTTCACAACAGATTCTTAAATAAGTCAGGAACATAACTCGAAAAAACAAAATGAAATGACAATATTGATACTTCACACATTGATAAGGACATGGGCAGATAGTGCAGTGTCCAATAACCATAACCCAGCTTTACCCATTTTTGGAAAATGCTTATCCAGAGCATTCGTAGGATTAAGTTGTTATTTAACAGTTTACGCATTGGTAGAGGACACCGAGAGTGAGTGCAGAAGTGACTAAGAACCAGAACTGTAGCTGACCATGTTTTTTAATAACATCCTTTTATCTTGTGAAATATGCTTGTCGGAAATATAATTCCAAAACCATGGAATCGATTTACTTGATATTAGACAGATCGGCAGAAGATATTAAGAGAATGTGCATTGTATTTTCTGTTGGTGTTGTTTTTAGTCCCAGCCTACCCCTGAAGGCTAGAACTTCTCATTTGTTGAATGCCAATAACACAGGCAGGCACAGATTGAAGACACAAATGCAGCTATGTACAAGGGAATCTGGGCAGCAGACCTATAGCTCTTTACGAATAGACCGTTTGGTTCTTTTGGACACCTATGTATAGCACCGATACACGTGGCAATAACCTTAACTCTACCCTGTCTTCTTTTGATTGATCTCCTTTTATAATGTGAATTTAGGCTTGATAACTGATACAAAGTCAAAAAAATCCTTTAAAAGTGACCCCCGTCCCTAACTAAAACCGCGGGAGGTCTTAACTATGGTAACTACTGT
The DNA here is from genome assembly GCA_022818135.1 of Saxidomus purpurata. Lineage (NCBI taxonomy): Eukaryota > Metazoa > Mollusca > Bivalvia > Venerida > Veneridae > Saxidomus > Saxidomus purpurata. Next base: position 12,138 of record JAFMSR010002437.1, read on the forward strand.
AACAGCTATAAGCAATACAATATTAGTCCTGCTTAACCATCCTCAGTACTGAACGAAGCTACAGTCCGAGATAGATAAAGTGACACGTCATGACAGGCTACCAATATTAACCTTTACTGATCGAGACAAGAGCATGTTTTTTAAAGGACTTGAACTAGAGATGCGCCGCTTATTGATATTCCTACCCGTTAATCACCGTGTAGGAGAAGTTGAATTTTAAGGGTATGGCATCCAGGCAAACAGTACTATTAGTAACGGGATATGGTATCGAAGATGTGTTGCCACTAATTTAATAATCTAGTGAATAATTACTATAAGCAAACCAAGAAACAGCTTACACTTTAAAAGAGTCAAGCATAACCGTCGTTAATATCGAGTACTATGTAATAGTGAAGTACAACTGTTAGATGTACAACTCTATATTGGGTCTATGACAATACATTGACAGACAACTCATCGACACGACAAATTACCGACAAGACAATAGATCGACACGTCAACTCACCGAATATTACATCGAGAACTCATCGACAAACTTCTACAATATTTAATATCCAATATAAACATACATCCATGTCACACAGATATTACTATCTTTGTATTTAAAGAGATTTTCATGTTCTCATCTTATGAATGCTTTGTAAGGATGCTTTTCAGAAACGCTCAAAGGGCTCAACCCGAGAACTGGAAGCATTGTCTCAGACATATAAGCCTTTTAGTTCTTTCTAAAGCATAGTGCTTTAAACCGGGGTACAACCTTTGTTTGTTAAGTTGTACGGGTCGCGATAAAAGTTAGGAGCTGAAACTATGCAGGGATAGTTGTATCCTATAGGGTTATAGAGCTAAACATATAAGACAATAGAGTGTTCTGAAGGAACAATGTACTAAACGGGTTTATAGGCTTAAGAAACATTAGAAAATGAGTAGCCAGACACAAGCAAAGCAGTAGGGTTTTAAACAATTTATCATTGTTTAATTCACGATAATTCTTTCAACATAAAATCATTAAGCAATCATTGGTATTCAATCACAAGGCAAAGCAGCCTAAGGAAAATTCGTAAAACATTAGTCTAGGCTATCGGACTATTGTTGAGATTTATAGACGCTACCACACGAATATTTAGTCCCTACAAGGAGACAGGCGCTCGGAATCGTTACAGTGGAAAATAAACATTGACCAGTTACGGTTTAACGGCAAAAGATATTTAAAAACAACATTTTAAGGTTCAGCTAAAACACTCTATACTTTTAACGTGATTTGCAACGAAAATACCGCGGCGGCCATGTGTGATTCAAAGGATCTGGATGCAACAGGTCACTTTAACAGGTGTATTGTAACAACAATACAGCGAGGAACAATGTATAACTTGTGCAACATGTATTAAACTGTTAAATATGAAAGAAACAAACGTATGAAATATATGTACTGCCATGAAATAATACTGTTGCAGCAGATACTAACACAAGTTATGACTGTTTGACACAAAGTAAACTTTATATGTCTTCAGGTGTATTTTCTATACCGAGCATCGTCTCTACTGACCATACATGTTGTTTGGCATGTACACCATGATAAATCGCTATGCCCCCACCCCCTCCCCAGCCCCCCAAAAAAGAAACCTATAGAGCCAACAAGGCTAAATCACCTGTTTGAACTATAAAGCTGAGAATACTAATTTCTTCATTTTTGCGATAATTCAAGGGTCATTATCCAGCAATGCCTTTTTGCATTTCCACACATTGATATACTAACCGGTATATCACTCAAATGTGAAATCTATTTCCTAAATAACAACTGCTACTTAGTTATATATTGTAATATACTCCATTCTTTCTAGTGTAAATCTTGTGCAATACAATTAAGTAATTGTGTGAATATTATTTTCTTCTAGGAATTTCCATAGAACAATTCATTTATTCATTTTTCATAATATTCTTTTACAATAATAATAAAAAAAATCTCAGGACGATATATTTCTGGGCTGAGTGTTGTGTATATTGATTATTTATAGTAATAAGTATGTACTGTATAACACATGTCACGTTAATAAACAATTTACTTACTTACTTACTTTACTTACTTATAGCCGGGTCTTAATTACTATTGTTGATAACACTGTGTTTAATGACATTCTGAAGAAAAAAATTCTTGGCAAAAAAGAAAGTTTTACACAAAGGGAAAAATCCTAACAAATACAGGGAACATATTTGCTTATATTGTTTAAGAATACTCAATATTGGAGAGTAAGACAGCTCAAAGAGAAATAAACTTTCAAACGAACAACGGAAAGTCCGATTAAAGAAATGTTGGAGACGATAGCGGCATAATATTGAATACATTTGGTGAGATTACTGTTGTTCTAAAATGTGCATTCAGAGTAGCCCGCTTCCTGCAGTGCGAATGCTTTCACAAAACCCCGTTTGTTTTGGTTTTACAACAACGGAAAAACGAATGATTTTTAAGAAACCTGTGTATTGTGGCTGTACTTAGAGTAGATATTTGGCCCGTATTCTAAGTCAGAATTCAAACTCATACTCCACTTGAACTCACTGGAGGAATGCTCAAGGAAAGCTTGAGGAACACTCAATTGAGTTGCTGTCAAGTATAGAATCGGTATTAATATTCGTCACTTTACTTGACTTTATGGAGTATACTCGAAGTTGACTTACTACATGCATTCAGTGGACAAAGCGTATTTTTTCACAGACTTGGATCTAAATTGATTAAAATAATTGGTGAAAAAGAAATCTGTCATAGAAAACAAAGGATGTTGAATATATTAAGTAAAAGAAATCGGAGTTGCACACTGCTTGCTTGTTAATGGGTAAAAAATAATTTCCAGTTACGGTACATGTCAGCTGCTGGTCCACCTGTATTATAATGCAAAATATTGATTATATGCAAGGATTTATCTAAATATTTCTTTAACTGAAAATATAAATGTTGCCTTTTATTATTCATATTTATCACGGTCGAAATAATGCATCCCTACCGATAGATGTATACCGCCTGTGTATAAAAAAAACATACAATACATGCATTAATGCCATTTTTAGTAAACCTTCGAAATTGGTTGTTATCAGAAAATCAGAAAATAGAGCGACAGATTCCTTAGATGGAGTATGTGTCAAAGAAAAGTCACAGTGACTTCCTCAAGCCCTTCTATCGGCGCAAGTATTGGTCAGAACTCGAGGAAGCAGTCATTTTCAGTTGCAAGAACTTGTTATACAGTCGCTTTAACATTTAATAATTAAGTCTAAATGAAATACTATACAGTGTAACTTTTTAAACGCTCACCTGAGGGACAAGTAAATTGTTAAAGTGCTAATAAAACGATCTCTTTGTACAACAAATTTTGTTTTGAATGATTCAGGTTGGGCTCAAAATAGCGGTCCCATAATGCAACCGGTTTCTCATCATCATCATCATCATCGTCATTATCATTATCATCATCATCAGCAGCAGCAGCAGCAACATCATCATCATTATCATCATTCTTATATATAGTCAGCAAGGTACAGTAAACAAATAAACGCTAATGCGAACCTTTGAAACGACCGAGCAGGTGGTGGCGTATAGTCATGATAGTGGCATTGGTGAAACGCGAGTGTGTTTGAGCACTGCACTAATCGGACTCTCCAGTAATTTTGACTAAATCAAAAAGTTGCCTTACGAAGTAAAACGTTAGTATAAGTTTGCGAGTAAGACAACAATACGGCCATGGTGCATTTGTTTAAGCATATTTAGTTAACTTTAGCATAACCGGGAACTACACAATCAACTGCAGCAGAGACACGTCGATTCTGGATTGTGCGATAAACATAAATACATCTGGCCAGGAATGCTTCGGTTTGAAATAACATTTAATTAATTCCAATCTGTCAAAAAATAAATATGACACCATGGGATTAATAAAACTTTTGGAGCGTGGGTTACCCCCTCCTACCCCCCTGCCTACCCCTGGTGACAAAATTTTGTCACCAGAGTACATCTAGGGCCATCAATCATACAAATGTATTAAATTTTCGCTAATCAGCTAGTTTTAGCCATGTGATTGAATTCTGGCAGCAGAGACAATCTTGTACAGTCAAAGATAATATATTTATTTTTGTACCTTCTGTGTTGATAACATGTGTAGTTAATGCAAAATGAGTGAAATGCAAGAAGATAACCTAGGCATATGAGTGAGATCCATATGGCAAACATTTATAATGTGCGTGAAGTTAGCTGCCAGTTGCCGGTTGCCAATTCAATGCCAATCAATTGGCAACTGGCAACTGGCAGCCAACTTCACACTCTTGTTGCCAATTCGTCTTCACTTGCAAATATTAATAAAAATCAAAATTGTTAAACCACGCGAATTGGCAACTGGCAACTGGCAGCCAGATGCCAATTCGATTTTTATATAAAATCTTAATAAAAGTTGAATTGGCAACTGGCAACTGGCAACTGGCAAGCAACTTCATATTCCAGATGCCAATTCAACTTTCACTTGCAAATAGCCAATTCGTTTAACCTCACGAATTGGCAACTGGCAGCCAGATGCCAATTCGACTTTTGTCAATAATTGTGAATAAAAAGCGAATTGGCAAATGGCAACTGGCAGCCAGATGCCAATTCGATTTTTATGTAAAAATCTAAATAAAAGTTGAATTGGCAACTGGCAACTGGCAACAAACTTCATATTCCAGATGCCAGTTCAACTTTCACTTGCAAATAGCCAATTCGTTCAACCTAACGAATTGGCAACTGGCAATTGGCAGCCAGATGCCAATTCGATTTTTATGTAAAAATCTTAATAAAAGTTGAATTGGCAACTGGCAACTGGCAACCAGATGCCAATTCGTTCAACCTCGCGAATTGGCAACTGGCAACTGGCAGCCAGATGCCATATCGATTTTTATGTAAAAATCTAAATATAAGTTGAATTGGCAACAGGCAAGTGGCAACCAACTTCACATTCCAGATGCCAATTCAACTTTCACTTACAAATAGCCAATTCGTTTAACCTCACGAATTGGCAACTGACAACTGGCAGCCAGATGCCAATTCGACTTCTGTCAGTAATTGTGAATAAAAAGCGAATTGGCAACTGGCAACTGGCAGCCAGATGCCAATTCGATTTTTATGTAAAAATCTTAATAAAAGTTGAATTGGCAACTGGCTGCCAGTTGCCAGTTGCCAATTCGTGAGGTTGCAATTGCAAGAGAAAGTTGAATTGGCATCTGGAATATGAAGTTGGTTGCCAGTTGCCAGTTGCCAATTCAACTTTTATTAAGATTTTTACATAAAAATCGAATTGGCATCTGGTTGCCAGTTGCCAGTTGCCAATTCAACTTTTATTAAGATTTTTACATAAAAATCGAATTGGCATCTGGCTGCTAGTTGCCAGTTGCCAATTCGCCAGGTTGAAAGAATTGGCATCTTGCTGCCAATTGCCAGTTGCCAATTCGCTTTTTATTCACAATTACTGACAGAAGTCGAATTGGCATCTGGTTGCAAGTAGCCAGTTGCCAATTCGTGAGGTTGAACGAATTGGCTATTTGCAAGTGAAAGTTGAATTGGCATCTGGAATATGAAGTTGGTTGCCAGTTGCCAGTTGCCAATTCAACTTTTATTAAGCTTTTACATAAAAATTGAATTGGCATCTGGCTGCCAGTTGCCAGTTGCCAATTCGCCAGGTTGAAAGAATTGGCATCTGACTGCCAATTGCCAGTTGCCAATTCGCTTTTTATTCACAATTACTGACAGAAGTCGAATTGGCATCTGGCTGCAAGTTGCCAGTTGCCAATTCGTGAGGTTGAACGAATTGGTTATTTGCAAGTGAAAGTTGAATTGGCATCTGGAATATGAAGTTGGTTGCCAGTTGCCAGTTGCCAATTCAACTTTTATTAAGATTTTTACATAAAACACGAATTGGCATCCAGTTGCCAATTCAACTTTTATTAAGATTTTTACATAAAAATCGAATTAGCATCTGGCTGCAAGTTGCCAGTTGCCAATTCGTGAGTTTGAACGAATTGGTTATTGGCAAGTGAAAGTTGAATTGGCATCTGGAATATGAAGTTGGTTGCCAGTTGCCAGTTGCCAATTTATTGTTTATTAAGATTTTTACATAAAAATCGAATTGGCATCTGGCTGCCAGTTTCCAGTTGCCAATTCGCGTGGTATAACCAATTTGTTAATAGTTAATATTTGCAAGTGAAGACGAATTGGCAACAAGAGTGAGAGTTGGCTGCCAGTTGCGAGTTGCCAATTGAATTGGCATTGAATTGGATAAAAATACTTTGGTAAATAATCAAATTTTAAGTACGAAAACTAATTTTGGATGTCCTATGAAATAAGTAATAAATACCCGTTTTCTTTTTGGCGTCAAGTGACAAAATGACTTCAGCGATAAACGTACTAGTTCTAAATGCGCATGAGTTAATCTATTTTTAGAATGAGATCATTATCTATTTTGGGCAACAGAATTTCACCGTAAGTGAAGGCATTGCATCATTCCATTAAATAATGTTTTCACGATGTTTCACAAATTTGGACTCGAGACCAGGTGTCTTAAAAATGGCCTTTTGAAATGTCAATGTAAATCCCCTTAAAGTAGACACAAGGTTAGCGTTTGTTTATTTGAGAGCGGATACATTGACAATGGCCTCTGTTAATCCCCATTAAAGTGACCACAGTCACTAGCAAATACTTCTTTTTGTCGTGAATACTAAGGATTTAAAACATTCATGGTAACGGATTAAAATTGTTCAATTTATATACTGTCCTAAAATGTAAACTGCTATGAATAGTTCTTTGTCTATTTATATACCATATATATCCAAAATTAGTTTTCGTACTTAAAATTTGATTATTTACCAAAGTATTTTTTATCCGTAATAAAAGATCTATATCATTAGTTATAGCAACGTATTATTTACTCTTATTTTTACTGTATATTTTGTTTAATTCATCACCTATTCTCCCCGTCTAGGGCCAAGGACCTGACTTTCAATGTCCGTGATCACACCCTAGATCGAGTATACAAGTCAGCTCTGTATACTTCCGGGAACTATTTAACATAGTACATAAGGTCATTCTAAAAAATAAAACTCTAATTAAAAATAAACGTTATTCTAAAAATAAATTCCAAAATGGCTGCCGCGCTGTGACGTCATTCAACATGGCCGCCGCGCTGTGACGTCATTCAACATGGCCACCGCGCTGTGACGTCATTCAAAATGGCCGCCGCGCATGCGCAGTTCGTGACGCCAAAGAGGCCCCTATACTACTGCCACTCAACAAAATCTAACTATTCGGAGTGAACTCTTGAGAAACTAATCTGTATGAATACCAACTATGACTCACCTGAACGATCCTTGGTACCGTTAGGCAATTACACCTAATTAAAACTGGGTTAGTTTGAGTTTCGACTTAAAATACGGGCCTAAGTATACAAATTGAGGCACATTAAGGCACATCTGAGCGTTGTATAACGGTTCTTTTTCAATTAACGACAACTCAAACGAAATGATATGTATCCGTATGAGCGTGGCAGTTATTTCCCTTGTACTCATTATATACATGTAACGTTAACAAACGCGTACCCCATTTGATTTCAACAACATAAACAGTTATCTGTACTGTAATTATAGACAGTTCATATCCCATAAAAGCATAAATTTCCGAGTTTGGCTTTTATATATTTGCATTTCTAATTTTAGAAACATGTAATGGTTTTTAAATGAAAATATGATTCAAATGTATTTCCCTGTCAAGTTATTTAAGGCCCATCTACACAGTAAACCTTGATTTATAAATTTTGATGTAGATATGTCGAATGTACGATTTTCATGAAGTGTATAATCCATTTTTGGGATAGAGAAAGTCCTATCCGCTAAACCTTGGTGTACGGACCCCACACAGAGATTTTATTTATTATCCAGGTGACAGCGCCCTAATTAGATTAATATTCCAGTACTGCCTCAGAGAGATTAATTATTGTGGAAAAACAGACAAAATAGTTTGAAATTTAATAAAACAATGCAGAAAAAAACGTTGCTTGTTTTTATAATTGACTATGAAATTAGTTTTATATTCAAATTATTTTGTAAATAAAAAAATGCATGATATAAATAAAATGTATCTTTCTCGACTGTCTAGGTTCGCACACATTGTCTTTCTATAAATAGTATCCCTATTAGCAACATTAGTTTTTACAAAACAAACATATATTATGAAGATTTTAAAGTTTCCTCTGTGTAAAATACATTTTTTGAATAATAATTAAATATGTTGCATGAGCCATGGTTTACTGTGTATACGGTCATGATTTACATCCTTCAAAAACGTACTCCTAAGGTTTATACACATCCCCAGAAATATCTTCAGATTTATCGGCTTATCGGCGAAATTGTCTCCCTTGAAAGCAGCTTATCGGGTTTATCGATTAAGCGTTATCGGTCAATTTATACACATTGAAATATAGAGGAGTAAAATCTTAAACTCATCAAAAAGTAATAAAATCATAATCTGACAATATTTATTAAGTTATTGAAGTAATCTGCATTCTTTCCACTTTATTCCAGTATAGTTTTTATTAAAATAAATTGATATCTTCTTGCTTCCCTATTGATTTTAAACTATTTGTAACTATTTTTGCATCAAATCGCATTGACTTCAATGGAAATGTGCGTTTCTTTTAGCTTCACATGAGGTTTTCATTTAAGATATTTACATATTTATACTTAACTGACAATATTTATTAAGTTATTGAAGTAAACTAGAAAGTTGTATCTTTACTTAGATGTTTTTATTTTTAAGTTATTTGTATGTCTTCTTGCTTCCCTAAACGTTTGAAAATAACGATTTTAACTGATTTTACCAAATTACAGCTTTAGTCACCTGTATTGACGAATGTTATGACTGGTTATTTCACGGACCTGTATGTGTATATAGGTCCGTGGTTAAATCAAGCATCACTGTTTTACCTGTTTTTAGAGTTTTATAAAGATTTATAAAAATGTAAAAGTTGGGTTGGTCAATTTTTTTAGATAATTATGCCAAAATTTTACATCTTAAATGAAAGCCGCTATAAAGCTTTATTCTGTTATTTAAAAGTGATCGGCTCATCGAAATTTAATGCAATAAAATAACATAATATTAGCACATGAAAAAAAAATTCCCGTCGGAAAAAGATGAGCAGTGATGAATGAAGACTACTTTTTGTTTATAAGTTTATGTCTAACTTCTTTTTAATTTTTAGATAAAATTTAGATTGAATCTTAAATATGACTGTGCAACATATTTATCTTAGATTATTTCATCATCAGATTGAGTACAGTTCTGTGGATCATATTCTCATACATATATATACAAGATAATAAACAATTAAATTATGATGCATCTTTAAAGTTGTCCCTTCTGTTTGTAGTTTATGCAAAATAATAAGCAAATTAAAAATCAAAACTAATACAGTTATAAAAACGTCCGAGGTATGCTAGGACAGTCTTTAATCTGTTTCCTCGCCTCTGGCAATAAGAACACGATGTCAATTAACAGTGATAATTTTGACACTATTGATTGTAAAACTGTTGTATCTCAACATAAACAAAGAAGCAGATACAGTTCTTCAATTCTCAACTTTCAGAGTGTATGTCATTTACGTTGCATTTGGCCGTTACTTGATAAATTTAAATTATACCCTCGGGGAAAACTCTTTTTGGTCAATTTATTATATTAAAAGTTTGTGGCATGAAACGGTAATTATTTTAACCGTGTTTTAGGTATTTGATATTACCATATTTTACATGTTATATAAAATCTACTATATAGCTTTTATCTGTCTTGAAAATGTGATCGGTTCATCGCAATTTAATGCAATACAATTACACAATATTAGCACATTAAAATGATTTCCCGTCGGCAAAAAATAAGCAATGATGACTTAAGCCTGCATTTTGTTCATTAATTTATGTCATATTTCTTTTTTAATTTTAAAATATAATTTAGATTGAATCTAAAATATGTTTTATGATTGTTCAACCATAGACATAGAATATTCTATGGCTCTCGAAAGTACAGAATACTCTATGTCTCTCGTGCAACATATTTATTTTAGATTATTTTATCACCAGAGCGTGTAAAGTTCTCATACATGTATTTCCAAGATTATTAAAATAAAGTATTATGTTTGTAGTAATACAGTTATAAAATCGTCCATGGACACTCTTTAATCTGTTTTCTCGCCTCTGGCAATAACACCACCAATAAACAAGGATAATTATGACACGATGTAAAACTGTTGTATCTCAACATAAACAAAGAAGCAGATACAGTTCTTCTATTCTAAACTTTCGAAGTGTATGTCATTTACGTTGCATTTGGCCGTTACTTGATAAATTTATATTATACCCTCGGGGAAAACTCTTTTTGGTCAATTTATTATTATATCTAAAGATTGTAGCATAGGAAACGGTAATTATTTAAACCGTGACTTGGAAACAAATCAAAACGACAGTTTGATGTTGTAATTACAAAGTAATTAGACACAATTGGTACAAGTGTAAACAAATTATTTAAGCAAAATTCTTGACTTTTTATTTCAAAATCAGTATTTGCAGTATATTTGTTACGAGGTTTTTGCATTATCTTCGTACACACAATTTAATAGAAACGATTGCATGTACATATGTACAAAGAATGGCTTTTACAAATGCATTTTCATTCGGTCCCGAAAAATCAGACAATAAGATTGATAAAAATTCGAATTATTTCTTGATTTCCTTTTCTTTAATTTTCGTCGTAACATTGATATTTATGGCTCATTTTGAATAAAACTTCGAGAAAACAATCCGAGGTCGTAATGAATATCTTGACCCAACCAGTGCGTGGTCAGTTCACGCTTGGATAAAGATAGCTGATAAGACAAAAATCCAATAATCGATAGCGCTCAACGAGTGACTTTTTGGTGTAAAGGGAAACAATCCATTTTCCCACAGGCCTTATAAGCAAGGGGCAATACTCTGTTTACAATGGCGCTCTATTTCTGGCCATGTCAAGGTTTACTGTGTAGATGGGCCTTAGGTTATTCTGGTATCAAATTACTGAAAGTATATATAGTCTCACTTATTTAAAATTGTTAAAGTGTTTACAGGTTTGTAGATATTGATTAAATTGAGACTATATTGGACAAAATACTCGAATCTTAAAGGTAAACATTTAAATGATTTTTTGTGATTTTTAGCAGGGATAATTATCTATGTATTTGTTTCTTCTTTTGTCTACTATTCAATTATAACTAGATATTTTCAATAAATCTTCAATGAAAAATATGTTGTCTGATACAACCCTAAATTAATCATTCAGTCGGTCGGTCGGTAGGTCGGTAATTCGTTCGTTCGTTCGTTCGTTCGTTCATTCATTCATTCTTATCAAATGAAAATCAACAGTGAATAATTATTTCATATGCATTCTACAGTTTGAGGTTATCATTTCTGTTAGACAAACGTATGATTCCGACTTGGCAAAACTAGCTTTTTTTCTATAAAATATAATTTTATTCGACAAGTTGCCTAGTGTTGAAATGGAGTTACATTACCATGAGACTATAAATAATCGACCGCATTCCCCGAGATGCATGTTTATAACGCGAATTTACTCTTTAAGTAAATTGATTTTAAATTTTCATTCCTTGGTCACATATCCGTACGATGTCCTACTTTTGGAAATGCAATAATAGGACATCCGTACGTACATCGCAGACAAGTCGTGCGGAGCTTTGAAGGAGCTCTGACGTACTTCGTACGGTGCACATGTGTTCGTACGGTGTCCGTACGACAAGAATAAACCAGTTCGGTTATACATGAAAATTCTCATCTTTTGCTAGAATCGTCAAGGATGTCGAACGGAGCCCGAAACATTTTAACCGAGTCCCCGAGTCCTCTACGAGTTCAAACAATTCGTACGATGTTCTGTCCGTACGGACTCCGTGCGATTTTTGCAATTTTCGCAATTTGTAATAATTCAAAAATTGAAGATGATCCGGTTTACTTATTTTGCCCTAAACACTTGCGAAGTCTTTCATGTATTCAATCTTCACGACGTGAAGCATATAGTATAACAAGATTCATATTAATGAGGGACACAGTAGATAAATTCACAGACTAAGTTACTTTGTATCTTTATTAAGCCATGTTAGCTGTCAAGGCAACAAATCGCGTGTTGAAGTAAAATGAATCCCTATGTAAACGTGCTTCGAAAATGAAGTCATTTTTCACCAGAAATGTCTCCATATACATGTATATACATGTATCTTGTGTAAAATACTTTTCTGTAAATTATAATAGATATACGAGTTGTCCAATATCATTAGAATACACAACTTAAATCTACATATGCATATATATGTAGATAAACATATGTAAAAGTTCTATCCTATAGTCA
>JAFMSR010002438.1:0-24562 GCA_022818135.1 Saxidomus purpurata
TGAAACTTGTTAAAAGCACAGAGAGTAGGTGTTGAAGTTGTCACCTCAAAGAACCTCATTTTTTCACCAAAATCTAAGGACTGTCAGGACTGATAATGTAGTGTATAACAACTGGCTATATTTATATATAAAACACTGGTATTAAGTAGCAAATGTACTGTTGATGCACCCTTTTACTGAATGTTTAAGACATGTTTGACTGTAATTCTTAACTTAGGATGTAAGAACACTTGATCCCACCTAGAAAATCTGAAAACAAACTTTAAACCAAAAAAAGAAACAGGGACAATTCCAAGAATAAAATGGTAAATGCCAATGTAGTTGCATGAGAACATAATTTTGCAAAATATTTGTTCTTGTTTCCCCATGCATAAGTAGTTCTAGGTACTGTTTTACTAACGCTGCAAAAGTTTCCATAAGTAATCTATACTGAGGCAAAAATGTAAATGTATTTGACTCTATATTCTTATGTATTTTAAGCTCACCTGCTAAAGTTAAGAGCGTTTGAGTAAGCTATTAGGATTGCATTCTGTCTGGCGTCCGTTGAACGTTGTACGGCGTATGGCTTGATTTTAATTTGAATAACCAAGATACATATTACATTGTGTTCCAAATATGATTTTAGGCGACATTTTTGCCCTCTTGTTATCATGTGGGATTACCTAGTGGGCCTCTACCAAGTTTGTTAAAATTATGAACCCAGGTCAAAAATTGACCGTTTCTGCTTTTGAATACCTTTTATTATGGCCAATGGTAGCCAGGTAAGTGATTTAGGGCTATCTTGGCCCTCTTGTTTATGCTTTTTCATTTTACGGTTACTATGTAAAGAAACTGCTGTTGTAAATAGCATAGAAACACTGCTGTTCACAGCATGAAGTGAGTAACAGTGCTATAATGGGAAATTCCTAGATTAATATATTTGTGCGGTTGGTGCTTTTTTGGATAAAGTTTACAAATCACTATGCAAAAATTACGCAATGTAACCTTCGTTAAATGCATTTGCAGATAGCATAGTAACTTGCGCCAACTTTTACAAAGATTTTACACATAGGCTAGCGTTAATTCTAATCTGTTGATAAATTATTATTGTCTTAACAGAATTTTTTGTTTTGATCTTTTTTCAGGATAACTCTAATTTATACATGGTGTTAGAATTTGTCACAGGCGGAGAAATGTTCTCACATCTAAGGCGAATAGGCAGATTTAGGTAAGCTCATTGTTGGATATAGAGAATAAATAGCATTAAAATTTTCTCATAGTTTGTTGGTTTGCATTTTACTACAATTTGCAGGTTTGATAAATTTTGATGAGGTTTTTCTATTATTACAGTCTCTTAAGTATGATATCTTTTTAGAAAAATGATTTTTAAACTAAAATTGAACACGACATACTGTTAATATTTATATTGTAGAAGTAGTGTTATCTTTAAATATGACACAATTCATTTTGCTATATTGTGACTTATTCAAAAATGTTTTGTCTGTGATTGATAAGTGACCAGAATGGATTCAGATGTGACAGGTTGATCTAGATCCATACCGGTCACAAAAGATGTACTTAGTGGGGCAATATCAGATGAAGCTGTTTTGTGCTTTTACTAATAAACTTTTGTTAGTGTGTCACATCTTTCCTTGTGATTGTTCGGACATTGGTAGAGTTTCCTTCTATGTCAATAGGCATCGGTAACATGTGTAATTGATGCAAACCTTGTAAAATAGGTGTTGATAACCTAGGTATCTACCCGATTCTGAGTGTCATTTCAAACATTTATCTTTTGTATAACTATTATAAGACTGATAAGCAAAATTTAAAAAATTTTAGAGCATGCTTAAGGTGAAGACAGTTGGGGCAATGCAATTTGGGAATTGGCACCTTTCAGTTTAAAAAAGATATAATTTGAATGTAGAAGTCATTAGGAAGACACCTTGTCAACCATTTTTTTAACATTTAAAACATATTTTTTGCTGTCAGAGGTCATTTGAATTATACTTATTAAGAAGAACAGTTTTAGGTTTGATAGTAATTAATACAAACCATACACATTGACATGGGAGAACAAGGTCAATGTTTGACTTAAAAATCCTGCCAAAGATAAAAAGAATTAATTATTTAAATGCTTTAGTAGTGACATGACTAAAAGTTAGCCACTGTGACCATCACAGCTGGAAGATTTGTGGGTTTGAGCCCTACTTCCTACCTCACCTTTTATGTAGGAGATTTAGGAGGGTAGTGGTTTGAGCCCTACTCGCACCTGATCTTTTATGTCGGACATTTAGAAGGGTCATGGGTTTGAGCTCTAATTACTACCTGATCTTTTATGTCTGAAATTAAGGAGGGTCATAGGTTTGAGCCCTTCTTCCTACCTGATCTTATAAGTTAAGAGTCTGCAGTGGATCGTCTTAGGCTTGTTTAGGTAAACTGCCATCTGATTGGTGTTGGAAAATAAGGCTTACAACCCAATTAAACAAACAGACAATATGCTTGGGGGGGAGCGTTACTACTAATAAGATTGAAATAGCAGTTACATGAGTGTATATGTTGTTGTTGCATCTGTTGTTGCTATTTTTACCGCATCTATGTAGGCATGTTTCAGTTTGCCAAGAAACATACACTCACATAATTACAGCAGGCTTGTAACCTGAACGAAATTGATTTTTTGCATTCTAAATGACTTCCCAGAACACAGACTGACTTCTGAGAGAACATAAAATAATTTGTTGTCCAAAAATAGGACTGTTTCCAGTGCAGTTAAGTCATAAATGCATATTTTTTCCTTTAAAAAAGTAGACCAGATTTTCAGCTCTACTTTCTGTCCAGCAGTGAGAGGTTATAATGTCCGTCCTGTCTGCCTGTAAACCTTTCCTTGATAACACTCTACGGGTCACAATTGCCATTTTACTTTATGAAACTTGCTCAGAAGGTTGTCTGTTTTTGGGGGTCAGTGGGGTAAAGGTAAAGTTCACAGTGACACGAACTTTGAAAATCATTTCCACTCAATATTGAGATCTAATTATCAACAGCAGTCTTCAAACTTAATAGGATGATTGTAGTGACTGAGTAGATGATCCCTGCAGTAGGTCAAGGTCACAGTGACCTCTGTTAGCTTTTCATTGATAACATTCCATTTTGAAAGATTTTCACAATTTACTCAGAACAGTCCAGTAAGTCCAGTAGAGCGCTACTAAAGGCCTCTTGTTACCATGTCATTGTTAGGTTCATTAAATGTGTGCCAGTTTGTTGCATGCAGTCATGTTTGAAGTCAAAGCTTTGATTGTCTCTGCCATTGATAAAAATGTGAATATTAATTTTTTTTCACAAAGTGCCAGGTGAGCTATTAGTGTCACTCAACGACTGGTGTCCATTGTATGACCAGTAAAGCTGTGCGCTGAATACGTTTCTCTTAATTAAGAAGTCTACAGTGCCCTTGCAAACATGACAAAAATTCATTGAATCCTTAAGGGGACACATAATATGTTTGTATCATGAGATTTTATATATTGTTATGTTCTGCATTGTGCATGGTTACTGGTGTAAAACTTCATTGCCTGTTCTCAGTGAAAGTCAGTCGAGATTCTACGCTGCTCAGATTGTGCTGACATTCGAGTACCTTCATTTTTTGGATGTCACATACCGTGATCTTAAACCAGAAAACATCCTCATGCAGAATGATGGATATGTTAAAGTAAGTTAAAAGAACTGGTGATACAGAATTTTTGTGTCACATGTCACTGTTTGAATATCCAGGTCTCACACCCTTTGACCAATGTTTGAATAAATGTCTTAACAAAGTTTTGTGTGCTGTGTTCATTTTAAAACCTAGCGCCTTATGTTGTACTATATGTTTTTTATATGAATGTTACCTCTGCTTGCAGAAATTGGAATTGTTAGGTGAAATCTAAATCATGCAGAATACAGGTGTTAAGAGTTTTGTTCTTGGTATTCTTAATATTATACTAACATTTTCCCAATAATCAGTGTAGTGTAAGGCATACAGTTAGTGGTGATTTACTGCTGAAAACAGCAGAGAAACAGCAATAAATCAATTTAAGTCTATAGTTTTTGGTCTACAAAATCATATTGCCACTTTTTCCAAAATTAAGATGGGTAAATTTATTTTTGAATTTTTAAACCCAAATAATTATGCTAAATTGGAAGTTCATTACTGTTGGGAGTCATTGCCATAGTTGAGCAAACAATGTAGTCTATGTAAACAATAGGGAACAAAATAACTGTTGTCAAAATTCTTGGATTTACAAAAGCAATTCAATGAACTTACTGTGGGAAAGCACATTGAAGATGTATTAAAGTAGCTAATAAGAATCTGACCTGTTTATTCTGGTGACGCCTCAAGGAAGTTGTCTCTTATTAATTTAAACGGCATATTATTGGATGATAATCTTCAATATTGCAGAGGTAACATTCATAACAATCTGTGCACTGAATGAGTTATCAAGTAATATGTTTGCTTCTGTTTCAGGTGATCAAATTTGAATAAAAAATTGCATTCACCCTGTCTGTAAAGGTTTCTCTGGGAATTGCATATATATAACTTACAGTACAAGGCTAGAGTGTATAGAACATGCAAAATGCAATGAAAAAGGTCATTGTTTCAAGAGGTCAACAGTTTTGTCTTATTTTATATAACAAAAATATTGCTGCTTCTGTTCTCTTGAACTAGTTGAGAAAACAGGCTTGTGTTTTACAGACCTTTACAGACAGGTATTAACTGCAAAATGGAAAAACGACCACTGCCACAGGTTTCATTTGCCTATGTACGTTAAAAAATGTTTTCTTTGCTTCAACAGTGAACCACATTCCCGATTTTATGCAGCACAAATTGTGTTGGCTTTTGAGTATCTTCATTTTTTAGATCTCATTTACCGAGATCTAAAGCCTGAGAACCTTCTCATAGACTCCCAGGGGTATCTCAAAGTAAGTAGAATGACACATACAGGCCTATAGACTAGGTCTATTGTTCTTTGGTTTTTCTTTTATTTACCAAACTTTGATGAAGAAATATGTTTTCAACACAGCCGTGTTAAGTTTTAAAAAAGTTACTTAAAATGAAGTCTGATTCTTCTTTTCATTTCTGAGTATGAGGTGCCTGCAGTGAGCTGATTACATCTTCAGTAGATCTTCCTGTCTCCGCAATGTTTTCTTACAGAGTCTATAGTATGCATGTACTGCAAGCATACCACAATTTGCTCAAACTTTTCTTGAAGCTTTCACAACCTTTACTTCTCTCTCCAGCATTTTTATTGCATCTTGGATAAATAGATAAGAAATATCTTTGTAAGATTATAAAAGCTCCAGCATTTTAAATGTTGACACCTTTCAATTCAGGCCTTATTTGCTAACTTTGTCGGACAGTGTATTGCAAGGAAATCTGATTTCTTTCATAATATATATGTAGGTCATGTCAGCGATTCCAGTCCTTCACTGCCCTCATGCTTTAGAAAATGATTTTGTAAAAAAAGTGCTTGTAAAGATTTCGTCATCAAAGTTACTTTGCATTATGCTTGTATTATATTGTATGTATTTTTCTACAGCTATTTTTTGTTGTGCTGTTTTTTGTTCCTGTTTATGGACAGTGTGGACCTTCCCATTCCCAACATGGATTTATTATCAGCCTAGGGCATTATAGGTGCATAGTTCTTAGTTAACCCATATTTAGTTTCACACTTACATGTATAGTTGTATATAATATTTTTTCATGCTTCTTTTTAACAGCGAGCCACATTCGCGATTTTATGCTGCACAAATAGTGCTGGTACTGGAGTACTTGCATCACCTTGACATTATGTACAGGGATTTAAAACCCGAAAATCTGCTACTAGATGCATTGGGTTACCTCAAGGTAAACTGCGGTGTTGCTATAAACAATCAGTTTGTCACGTTATAGCAATACTCAAGTAACTATATTTATTCAGAGGCGTACGGTGCGCTTTCATTGTTTGCTACTGTCTAGTCACCGGGCAGTGGTTACACAGCAGTGTTTTGTGTTTGCTAACGCTTTTACACTGTGCAACTTATTTCTAGGTGGAGGGATAATACACACGCAGCAACATTTTCTTCTTTTACCTTTTTTCCCTGTGATCCTACTCCATCTGTTGGTCGTCTTTCAACACTCTTGAATGCATCAAAGAGACTTCATTTTTGATTTGATATTTACCAGACTTGCAAACAACTTCTATCATCAAAAGATCTAAGTTTTTCTGAAACTGGCCTTGTTAAAAATGTCAGTTAATGTGAAAACCAGTGATTTCAAATTTGAGTTAAGATCCAGGCTTATTTATTTTTAGCTCACCTGGCACAAAGTGCCAGAGTGGGCTATCAGGATCGCATTCTGTCCGTCGTCTGTCCGTCTGTTTGTCAGTCCACCATTTCCTGCAAATGACATCTCCTCTGAAACCACTGTGCCAATGTTGATGAAACTTTGCAGGGATTTTCCTTGCATGAAGCTCCATCAAAGTTGTTCAAAGAATTCCATCCCAAGCAGAACTCTGGTTGCAATGGCAACAAATAGGAAAAACTTCAAAAAAACCTTCTTCTCTGAAACTGCAAAGCCGAGAGCTTAGATATTTAGCATGTGGCATTGTCTAGTTGACCTCTACCAAGATTGTTCAAATTATGACCCCCTTTTCAAAATTTTCCCCACACAAGGGGTCACTATGTTTTACATACGCTTATATAGGAAAAACTTTTAAAATCTTCCTCAGAAACCACAAGACCTAGAGATTAGATATTTTGCATGTAGAAATGCCTAGTGAACCTCTACTAAGATTGTTCAAATTATGACCCCCTGGCTAAAATTAACCCCTCCAGGGGGTCACTTGATTATACAGGAAAAACTTAAAAAATCTTCTCTGAAACCATAGGGCCTCGAGCTTAGATATTTAGCATGCAGCAATGCCTAGTAGACATTTTCAAAGTTTGTTCATATCATATCCATGGGGTCAATATTGGCACCGCCAAGGAGGTCACTTGTTTTACAAAGAAAACCTATTTGGTATGTAACATTGACTTGTCTTCTTCCACTTACTTTGTTCAAATCATGTCTCTTGGGTCAAAATTGACCACACCCATTAAGCAAGTGGACTTGTTTTCAGGTGAGTGATATAACGCCATCATGGCCCTCTTGTTATGAAAACCAGTCAAAATGTTGGTAACAAAAGCTGTTTATTTCTTGTCAGGTCAGTGTTAATATTAGAATTTTGATTATTCAGTGAAGAAATTAAACAAACCAAAAATTGTGATTTGCTTCTTCAACTGACCAGAATGAAGTATTAATGTCAAGAGTTATTGCACCTTAACTGTTAAAAGTAACTTATATAGCCTTAGTAAGTAGGTTGTCCAAAAAAAATCAGTAGTAAGATTAAGCTTCTGGTTTGTAAATTATTCACGACCTTTATTGATTTATGAACAGTAGGTCGAAGGTCAATTTCATAGAATCATTTACATAGAAACCCCTACCTGATCAGTTACTGATGAACACACATGCATAATTATTGTCCTGAAATGTATAGGTAGGAATATACTGCACAAACTTCATTCTTTACATAGGGATTTGAAGTAAGTAGATCAAAAGTCAACCACTTAGCTATTGGTTGTCACGGTAACAGTTAAGCTCCTGTGAGTGACAGGGTCATCTTGGCCCTCGATGTATCTTCACCTTAAAGCCTTTTCATGCAGCTCTGTTGCTCATTTCTTTGTGACACACGTCTATGTGTAATATGTAAGGATGGGAACGAATATTCTAACATTCAAATATTTGTATTTCTGCTGAATACTTGAGTGCAGTTTTCGCTTTTGAATATTCGCATATTTGATGAATTTTGAAACTTCAGTTTCATGAAATTAAGATTTCAGGATTTATTTATTAATTACCGATAATCTATCGTACTACCCCTTAGCTCATATATACTTGTAGTCTAATTAATTCGACGTTGAAGCTGGAGAGATAGTTTTTGGATTATCGGTTTGATAACTATAAGATATCAGATCCAAAATACAGGTCAACCGATGAGCCAAATGAATTAGGCTGATATACATGTTTTATAAGACCCATTTTCGATTATATTAATCGCTTATTAGCCTCCTTTGGGTGGATTGGTGTTTTAATAACAAGTGTCAGATGTGCAAATGACAATCTTGAATTGCAAACATTGCTACAAGTGTTTTTTTTATAATTGACCCCTGTTACCATTGTCTCGCACCTTCTATTCAAATTAGCTATTTATCTTTAGTAAATGCAAAGATGATCAGTCTGCAAGTTATTTTACATTTGTTAATTAAGCAACTGCCGAGTGTTTTATGTGTTATTTTTTTGGTAGAAAATTAAATGATTTTCAAATCGCGCCGCAGAAAATTAGCATGTACTAAACTGGTAAAAGATTGACCATGAAAAGATGTTTGACGAGACGTTCAATATTTTGTCTCATTTTACATTCTAGATCTCAGGGAAAAAAAAAAATATCTAAGTGAAAATTTTCGTTCCATAATTGTCATCATATATGGAAAAAAAAAAAAAACATGTTTATTAAATCAGCCCTTTATGAGCCTGTCGGGGAAAACAAGATAGATATCCCTTTTAATCTGTCAGGAGTGCGTAATTAACAATATTCCAGTGTAAAAAATTCTTAACAATCAATTTATCACCGGGTTATGACAGAAACATGACATTTCCAGTTTTGTTTCTATTATTTTAGAATTACAGCCTAAACAGAAAACAAAACTCGACCATTAGTGAATGCAAATAATGAACGGCATTCAAACACATGTAAGAGTGTTCATAGTACGTTATTTCGGACATGTAGAATTCGGATACCAAATATGGAAATTGCACGCTAATATTCGAATATATACGAATATCGATTTCGGTATTAGTTCTCATCCTTAGTAATATGTAAATCTTTCATCTGGATAAATTTGTAATGTGATATGTATTAATTAAATTTGTGTATATTTTCAGTTTAAAATTTATTTTATGTTAAATAGAAATTTTGTCAAAATGTCAAAGCATCAGCTACTGTCTTTCTAAATGATGTAAATTACAGAGTCAGAAACATAGAAACATTCATTTTTTCACTACAAATTTATCCAGCACTTAGCAGAATTTTTTTTTAAGTCTCCTGTTTTTAAAATGTAATTAGCATTGTGTTGTATGAAAACGTTGTGCATTGGACTTGAGCATTTGAAGCATTCTGATCTAGATCTCCCTTCTTTTGCTTTTCTGCATTTGTTAGTAACCCTATGATAGCAAGAATCATTTGAGCTTTCTGTTTTACCTTTCTTGCATTTGCTTGTTCCAACATGATAGCATAAGTTCTATTTATCCCTTTTTTGGCTTTTCTGCATTTGTTAGTCACCCTATGATAGAA
Source organism: Saxidomus purpurata (assembly GCA_022818135.1). Taxonomy (NCBI): domain Eukaryota; kingdom Metazoa; phylum Mollusca; class Bivalvia; order Venerida; family Veneridae; genus Saxidomus; species Saxidomus purpurata. The sequence continues at coordinate 9,381 of JAFMSR010002438.1, forward strand.
TGAGTTGTTCAGATATGGTGATAGGACAGAAACAGTGTTGATCAGTAAAGTGTTTTTGTCGTTGAAGAGAAAGATTGTAATGCTGCATTTTTACACAGAAATATCCACAAACCCACAATACCTTCAAAAATATAATCCAGCATTACATTTGTACAAGTAATCTGAGGTAGTGAGTGTAATTGCAAAAATATCAAAGTTACGGAAAGAACAGAGTCCAAGTCCATTTGAAATTTAAACATGACCTCTTTGTAATGTTAAAAAATAATTCTATTCCTGTCAGTTCTTAGGAAGTTATTCCTTCTTTTTGATTTGTCCCACCCCCTATCCTAAGTGGATCATGCATTAGTTAAATCACAGTTATATTTGTGGGCATAGGCCAAGTCTGATAACCAGCAAAATCGCCCATGGCACTTTTGGATTATTGCCCTAGAATTATCGAAAAATGATGAAATTAGCCTGTTCAAACAGGTGAATTGGCTTTGTCTTCTCCATAGTTCTAACAAAACCAATAAAATGCCAGATACTGGGTTATGCCTCCTTGGCGGGCATATTTTGTTTAAAATAAATAAATCCAGAGTGCTTCCCTGAATTGGCTTATTTTACACAGCCAAATATTGCTGTAGTAGCTCTCAAGTTTTTTAAAAAAATCTTGAAAAAATTGAGTATGTTGCTTTAGGATAGCCCAGAATTGCTGCCCCCAAACTTATGAATATTTCTATACTATCAAGGGGTTAGGATAGCTCATTTATCAATTGTACAAAATGGAACCAAAGTTAACATTTCTACTTTCTTTGACTACCATAGCAAGAGAAGATATCTGTTTCTTGTAACATTTCTCTGTAGGTAATTCATGTATGTTTGTGCTCAGAATTGCTTGTGCTTTGTTTGCTGAAACTGAAATAGCATGATACTGTTTTAAAAACATCTTATGTTAGATTTGCTGCAGCATGTAAATTATAAACAGTCTAACCTGTCCTAAGCGGCCAGTCAAGGGATATGGCCAACTTGACCTTTTAAGCAAGGTGTATTTTGCGATTTCCGTCTATTGTTTTGAAAGTTTCACACTTGATTCGGATGACAAGTGACAGTTTAAAGCAGTTCAATTTTAGCAGTCAGCCACTGGCCGCAGACAGGAAGTGACCATTTGATTAAATTGCAATATAGAGGGATTTATGTCCGGGGCCTCACAGAGTGACCACTTACAGGAGGTGATCACTGAAATAAGACGACCGTTAAGGCAGGTTAGACTGTATTACATTTAAATAAGTATTGGTTTCAATTTGTCTTTTTAATTATCTATTCATTAAATGCATGCATGCATGCATAATTTTAACAGTTTACAGGACTTGATTAACATATTGTACTGTTGTTTATCTACAGTTTTGCATTCATGTTTGGATCTTTTTCAGTATCTTGCATGTAATAAGGACATTTAAATGCAGAATGCAAGAACAATGACAATAATACCAGGCATCAGCATTAATTTCCCCAGCTATTCTAGTCAAGAGCAGAACTTGAAAAAATACTGAATATGTTGTACAAAGATAAAGATTGAGGGAGAAAACAGTCAAAATTTTTACATGAAACCATTTTATAGAGGAAGTGTAGAGGCAAGAACTGTAACGAATGCATGCCTCTTTAATTATCTACCTTACTACTCTTTGTATGAATCAAAACTCTAAATATTTCTGAAAAAAACTAATGAAACTTCATGTGAAATATCTCACATTCAGGAGAAATGTTGAGTCTAAGAGCCATTACTTATGTTTGCATCCTTTGTATTTCCCCTTCTGTAAATTTCAAATCTGATGCTTGTCTGTAGCTTGTCCTATAGAAAAAGTGAATGAAACTTAGTATACTGATTTTTGATGACTGGAAGAAGAGTACTCAAGAACTATAACTGTGTGCTATTTTAGGAAGAATCCATTGTCTTAAGCACTTGTTTATTTTTACTTGATTTTAACTCAGTAGAGCACAAAGAGCTAAAATGAATCTAATAGGGATTATGAGGATGTACAGAGTGACAGTTTTGCAGTCAGTAATTTTGTCTGACTTGGAACATTTCTACCAGCAACATTTTCTTTGAAAACAGGTTAACTTAAAGTTGGCAAAAACTGGTTTGGATAACTTTTTGATGGTTCTTCACCACCCCGGGTATTCGACTACTTCGAACGCAGATGGGTACTACTGACGACAGATGTATATACATGTACGTCATGACAGGCACGCTGGAATAACCCCGATAGTTTTATTATTTCTCTTTTTAGGTCCGACCTTTTGCTTGATATAGGTAGTAATATGTTTAAACTAAGCATGTGTGAAGTTTTATGATAAACTGACGCCTTTTAAATAAAGAATTTCCCTAAAATGTTGAAAAAACAACGGTAATGTTGCCAAATATGACATTTATTTGCTTATAATAACAATATATATCAATGACCTTAGACACGTATACAGACAAATGTATAAAGTATCAATACAAACAGCCCTAGACTTTGGAATTAGTGGTATCGTTTTGATATAAGCAAATTTATAGAGGTGGGTGAAGATAAACGGATACGTCTGACGACCGAAGGAGATACGTACGAACGCAGATTGTTATAAAATGAGGATACGTATAACGGCAGATGTGTAACAAGTAGAAAGCATGAATAGGTGTTTTCCAGTCAGGATAAAAATTGGTTTTAAACTAATAACATTCAGTATGGCAGTTGTTTAGTCTATGTAGAAGGATCTAGCATGTATATACTGATAACAATTATGTATCCCACCTCCGTGAGAGACATATTTATTAGTGATACATGTCTGTCACATTTTTTGTCATTAAGTGTCCACGCAGCTCCTCTGACACCACGTGGCGGATTTACACCAAACTTCACATAAGCGTAGTTGTACATATTATCGGCATGTTCCGGTTCAATGATTTTCAGTGGAATAACCGCCCTTGATACATGTAATTTTATGATGTTATGGCTAATTCTCCTATAACATCCGGCAGATTTCCACTTAACCTAGGATAATTGACCTTACGCCAGGAGAGATGTAGCCACGCCCACCGAAATCAAGGGGCACTACTCCTGCGAAGTCCGACGCTCAAACAGATCTCTATTGAACTAAGTCTGAAATCATTAGTTTTATTTCTTTATTCGATAATATTTAACTGTACTATGATCCTTTTGATGATTTCAACAAAAAGTAAATCTATAAAAGTGTGAATTTAGTTTTAAAGGGCGGGGGGCGGGGGGGTACAAAATTTTCGAAACGCCTGCGGATTAAAGCTAGTTATTTGCATATGCGTTATTTTAATAAGCATCATTGAATCCGTTATCAAATATTTACGGTAGCATTATTATGTCCGCTGCGCATTAATTATTAAATACTCTTAAATGATGCGTTGACAGTATACTGTTAATTGAAAATCTCTTAAAGATAAGATATCAATAAGCATTTGTATAAACATGTGTCATCAATAAAAGTAACTGTGTGACCATGGTTTCTAACTTTATATTTCGTGGAAGACTAAATTTTTGCAAGCGGTTCTGTGAGCTGGGTCATGCTATGGGGTCTTATGTTTTAGGCAATGTGACACTTCTATAAGTAAAACAAAACCGATAATATGCAGAGCATTTCTAAGCATATATATTTATATCATTTTGATACGACTTCTGACAGATGTTTTTAAACAATTGTATGTCCAGCTAGAAAAATCATTTATTTATCTAAATTGTTTTTTAAATCAAATGAAACAGATTCATCGGACTGACTGACAGACAAATTGGAGTCATTTACCCTCGCTACCAGCCGTAGTCATATGACCCAGCGTGGCTTATACTATTATTGTGCACTTATAGTTTATAATGTGCAAGTCCACTAACAATTTTCTAATATATATTCGCACACACACAAACATGATGACACGTTTTGATAAGACACACTTTACAAAACATTTTATTAAATCACTCTAAAATGTATGAAGAGTCACAACACTACGGACCTAAAATAAAATTGGTCCGTGACAAAACTCTTAAAATTTAGAGACTAAACCCGGTAACAAAATATATGACTGTCACGATAAAAAAGATCTATTTCTAAGAAGTACTCTTCCTTACATAGAAAATACCTGAAATTGCATGTCCGTCAACGGATTAATTGTAATGTTTGTCGGACAAAATGGCGGCTAGTAACCATATTCGCCACGTGTTGTAGCAGCTAGCTGTTTGATTGGTCTGATAAGAGATTATTATCTGTCAATCAAGAAACCTGGCGTAAGGTCAATTGAGCAGTGCCAAGCTTAGTTATGCACATCCGGTTCAGCGATTTTCGGGGATTTACATTGTATGGCCATTGATTCTTCAAATTTAATAATGTTTTTGCTACTTCTCCTCTACCTTTGGCCAGATTTTCACCAAACCTATTAGAACACAATTGTCGTCGGCATGTTCCGGTTCATTGATTTCCATGGAAGTTGCAACCCTGATGTGTCATATTTCATAATGTCCGTACTAATTCTCCTAAACGCTGGAGCTGAATTTTACCAAACGTCACATGAGTGATCATTGTCAAGCGTAGTTGTACATTTCGTCAGCATGTTACAGTTCAATGAATTTTTGCGGAACTATGTCTTTTGATGTCTCATATTCTAATATGCTTGTGCTACTAATCCTGTATCACTGGTCAGAAAACTACAAAACTACACAGAAGTGATTGGTGCGAAGCCTGAACTTGTGTATATCATCGGATTGTTACAGTTTAGTGGTATGCATTTTCAATTCTACTGAATGATGCTGAATAATAGGAGACATGCTTTTTTTCGTGAAAGATAATCTCTAGTTTAGAAAATTAATTGATAATGGGGTATCTAAGTCTACTGTAACGAAGTCTCTAAAATATCGATGTCAAGCTTCCCATACACTAGTAACTAGTCAATGACTAAGAGACAATGTTACTACAAATAATCCACGGGAACAAACATGTTCATTTAACGCCAATGTAAAATATTATATACATTTGTAATTACATTTTTAGCCCGACTGTTCGAAGAATGAGGAGGGTTGTTGTACTCGCCCCAGCTTTTGCGTTGATCAAAGTCGTGTTATTAATATTAATAACTTCAAATCCGACAAACGTATCCACTTAACACTTGCCATACTTGTTTCTCATGGTAATACATACAAATGCAGTAAGTCACATATATTTTTGCGGAGTAATGCCTCAATTTGTATTATGATTTTGTAACAAAAAGTTAAAAGTCCGGTACCTCATTAATAAAAGATAATTTTACAAAAATCATTATGATACTGAAGTTTTCTATTTAGCCTTGACTTATAATTTACTTTTAATACATAGTTTTTCAGTTTAAGACAAAAACTAAAGTTATCAACAGTATTCCCATCGTAAGACTTATGTTTCATCTTTTACGTATCTGCAGTTCGTATGGCGTTTTACGTATCCACCGTCTGCGTTCATACGTACCCTATAATATTTTCATCTGTCGTCATAAGTACCCTCAAAAAAGAACCCAATGCTTGTTTAAGTGTCAGTTGCAGCTGCTGTATCAGTCATAGCGAAACGAAAATATGTTTTTCTGCTACAGAAAATGTGTAGCTTTACGATTTATGCAGTTTTGGACTCTTTCGATTATTAGATTTCTTAAAATTCTGTTAAAAATCCGAAAAATTGCAATTTCTGGTCTGATTTCCGCAATTGTAACAACACGTCGATCATTTTTCAGCTAAACAATTGAGCATTGCCTAGTACAAATATATTGAATCTCATATTGAACGAAAACATTGTGAAAATGAATAAAAAAGAGAAGATATTAGGTATTTTCCAGCTTACATGTCGGGACGTTCATGTATATACATCTGTCGTCAGTAGTACCCATCTGCGTTCGAAGTAGTCGAATACCCGGGGTGTTCACCACAAGTGCTAAAATTCATGGGGTGTTTGTAGAGCTCTTGTTTCTGGTAACCAGAACACCCCCTCAAAAAACTCATTATCTTAGACTCTTGATTAGAAATCAATTTTATTTTTCACAAATCATTACGTCATTTTTGATAGGTAGAACCGATTTTTAATCTAGGCATGAAGAGTTTATCCCCCATTGTAGTTGAAAATTTGATAAAGATACCATGTATGTTAATTATACCCACTTTGTTTATGAACAGGTAGTGCATTTATGTTTGATACTCCAAAATAGAGAATGTGATTTGGAAATCTTTGAAAAGAAATAATATCTGCACATACTGAAATTTTTGTTTCAATGAAATTGATAAAATCTAGGCGCTTTTCAACTCTTGAAAGTTTTCAGTCCAAATACCAAAAATAGCCCATTGATTTGTAAAAGGATCGTTTTTCATACCCAGTCAGTGCTTGCCTATTTATGATTAAATGTTGCCAAAATTTGAAGGTAGGTAAAACTCATTATATTACAAACACAGGTTAACTTCTCATACAGGCTTCCTGTATGCATGTACCCACAAACAACTTCTTAGGAATAATATTTAGCCTGAAACTCTGGTTATGAGAGTTACATTGACATCAACATCTGTTCAATTGCATTACTTTGTGTTTGTCAAGGCACATAATGCAGACATGTCACTCCAAAATTACAAGAATTAAGGATTTATTATAAGCACAATGCCTTGTGGCTTTTTCACTTTGAAGGAATGCATGAAGTTTCTCATTGCAGAACATTTCTAGTTGAAAAACGTAACTTTAGTAGTGAAATTACTAAAGGGTAGACACTGCTCTATTTGACATGGGTCCTGAAGGGAAGCCGTATTTCAAATTGCCTTCAAGGAAATATGTATGCCCCCCTTACGCGTAGGTGGCTATGACTCTTACACCTTCCCCTACACACATTCACACAAGCTCTTAGGTTATAACAAAAGCTGAAAAATCTGGCTCTCCGAGATACTGCTAATGTGAAGCCTTGGTCTAAATGAGAACATTTATGGTTGATGATCCTTGACATAGCCTTTTATAAACAAAGCTATTCTCAGATGAGCAGTGTATCTGTACTTTGACCTTCTCTTGAACATGTATTAATAAAATGCTTCTATTTAACAAGGTCACAGACTTTGGTTTTGCAAAGCGGGTAAAGGGCCGCACCTGGACTCTTTGTGGAACCCCTGAGTACCTCGCACCTGAAATTATCCTCAGCAAGGTAAGACTAAACAAATAATTTCAGTATGAACGTATTACAGATGCAATTGAACTTTTCCAGGTGTGATATATTGTTCATCCTATACCTTTGTCTTTTGCATCCACAGAAAATGCAAAAAATGTAAGACAAAAACTAATTAATTTGATATTTTTGCATGTTACATGTCGGTGATTTTGGACTGTTTAATATGATCAAGGTTCAGTTTTGTATTTTAAAGGTATGTTTAGGAAGTCTCAAGTGCCTGTGGTATAAAAAGGTCTCAGTAGATTGATGGTAACCATACAGGTTCGAATCCTGACTTCTGCATTGAAAATTTACACAATGTGTCATTCACACACTTTATGCACACTTCATATAAATATTGGTTTCAACATTTATTCTGAATTCATATGCAATTTTGTGAACGTGTCTGCTGAAGTAAGATCATATAAATAACCTCTTTTCAAATGGCTTTGCCAACGCAAAACACTATTTTAGTTCCTTTATTCCTCTTTTAGGAATAGGAAAATTTACACTCTTTTTATGCCCTCACCACCTTGTAGGGGGTTGTCACTCGCAGGATGTGATATTTAGGAATGTTTCCCTGTTATGTAAAAGGATTGTCACTGTGAATGTCAGAAAAATTCTGTCTTGTCTGGGACCATGTAAAAACAACTATTTCATCAATAGGGCCATCAGATATTTTACTGGATTTTCTCACAATCAGATTTTTTTGTCTGCAGTTGTTCCCATTAAGTTAATTATTAAATTTCCCTTTTCTGAGAAGAGCTTTTCTTCCTAGAAAAATCTATAATGTCATTTAGTAGGAGGAAGCACTAATACTGGGGCATGTTTTGTCGTGGAGATACTGGAAAATATTGTAGGGAGAAATTGACCGACAGTGTGACTGCCTTTTCTTGTCAGAGATATATATAGACAAATATGGGTACTTAGACACTGTCATGTTTTGTCTATCAGTGGATGAAAAAAAAGAAGACATTTCAACCTTTTCTGTAGATAATTTATTATTTTTCCTGTAACTGCTTTTGTGTAACATCTTTTGTAAATATTATTGAATAAAATTTGTTTTAAGAAGACCATTTGTAATATATGTATGTTGATCCATGTGATAATGGCACTGTATTATAAAGGAGTCAATCTTTTGCGAATATGGAAACTTGTATAATAATATTAAAATGTCATTACTGAAAAAAAGTTTAATAGGCCTTTTGCCATTACATTTTAATAAGAGTGTGCAAGCAAGTCAACAAACACCACAAGGTCAAGGTCACATATAAGGATGCTTAAACTTTACATGCACGTTTTTTCATAAAAACTTCCTTTATGTGAACTTCTGAAATAATATGTTTGAAATAGTGTTAAACACGCTGAGAAAAAAAAACGGGTGACGGGGCAAGGGCAATGAAAGTAACCCCTGTACTGTCCTGCTACCAATGATAATGGAGCGAAATGCAATAAAGCACACGTAGCATATATCATTCTGTAATGTTCAAGCCATGATTATAACATGTTGACACGGACTAGGGTTATTGATTATCAGACAAGAAACAAGTATCATAACATACTATTGGCAATATAACATGACAGTGTATATAGTCTCATATTGCCAGATTGGGTCTCTTTGATGCCTATTTTTAGATCAATAGACTTGGCAGGGGTGATTGGAATTTTATAATACAGTATACACCCATCTTTATTATTTGTGTTATGACCTCGGGTTATTTCTGATTTTAGACCAAAAGATACCCTGATGAGCAACAGGGACTGAGAATATATACTGTGTTTTTTTCCCAAAAAATATCAGAGTTTTGAATGCTTACTTGAATGGAAAGTATAGTGAAACGACAGTTACAGAACAGCACATTTGTATTTCTGCACATTTAGTAGTCCTAAATACTTAACTTTTCCCTTGTGGCAGTATTTGCATTTAGGAAAAACAAAACTTTTTTAGCTCACCTGAAAAACTTTAAAAATCTTCTTCTCTGAAACCACAAGGCCTAGAGCTAAATATTTGGCATGTAGCATTGTCTAGCGACCTCTACCAAGATTATTCAAATTATGAGCCCGGGGTCAAAATTGACCACGCACAGGGGGTCACTTGGTTTTACATAGGCTTATATAGGAAAAACTTTTAAAATCTTCTTGTCTTAAACCACAGAGCCTAGAGCTGAGATATTTGGCATGTAGCATTTGCTAGTGAACCAAGATTGTTAAAATCATGACCCCCTGGATCAAAATTGACCATGCCTAGGGGTCGCTTGGTTTAACATACGCTTATATAGGAAAAACTTTAAAAATCTTCATCTCTGAAACAACAGGCCTAGAGCTTAGATATTTAGCATGTAGCATTGTCTAGTGGACCCCTACCTAGATTGTTCAAATTATGAGACCCGATTCAAAATTGACCCCACCTGGGGATCACCTGGTTTAACCTAGGCTTATATAGCAAAATTTTTAAAATCTTCATCTCTGAAACCACATGGCCTAGAGCTTAGATATTTGGCATGTAGCATTCTTTAGTGGACCTCTACCAAGTTTGTTCAAATTCATGACCCCTGGGTCAAAACTGACCCAGCCCTGGGGTCTCTTGGATTTTACATAGGAAAAACTTTAGAAGTCTAATTCTCTGAAACCACAGGGCATAGAACTCAGATATGTAGCATTGCTTTGTGGACCTTTACCAATCATGACCCCAGGGTGAAAATGAACCCTTTCCAGGAGTGTGGGGGGTGGGGGGGTCACTTGATCTTGCATAGGCTTATATAGGGAAATCTTCAAAAAATTACAAGGCCCACAGGCAGAACTTAGATATTTTGAATTTTACTAAGCATTGTGTAGTGGAAATCATAACCCCTTGTATTATTGGCAATTGATATACAGGTGAGCAATATAGGGCCAATATAATATAGGGCCATATTGGCCCTCTTGTTTCTTTCTTGAAGATCAACATGAGCAAGAAAAATCATTACTGTTCATATTTATCATTATGTACATGTAACCTATAAATTAATGTTAATAATTAAGAAATAAATGCCTCCTGTATTTTATCGTTGAATAAAATATAGTCAGGAATTTGGATGCGTAGTAATTAAGTCACGAGTGCGTAGCACGAGTGATTTAATTTTTCGCATCCAAATGACTGACTGTATTTTATTCAACGATAAAATATAGGGAACAATTTATTATTTCGATTCTAACACGTCATTTTTTTTAAAACAATCCCGAACTTTATTTAACGCGTAGTAGTACATCAGCGTAACCTTAAAACGCGAGATATGATTGGACGTGCTTGTTTACATACGTCACGTCATTACGTCATTTGAGGCACGTCGTCCTTGGAAAAACGTGCTGTATTTTATCGTAAAATAAAATACAGGCTTCTCCCTATATGTTTATATAGGAAAAGCAGCCGCTTGTGTTAGAATGCAAGTTAAATGATGTGTACTGCTTTTCTGGCCTTATTAATGAATAAGCTGTTGATAAGTCGTTAAAGTGACAAGATATTTCAACAAATAATGTCATTAGAGTTTATCCAGTAAAAAGTTTATGGGTTTACTAGTATTTGTTGCTACACCAGTACCACGGTACAAAAAGCTGTAGCAAACTGAAAAACTAACTCATGTCTTACTGTTTCTTCATTTTTTTGTCTTTGTATAATTTATGCCTCTCACACAATGTGCCTTTAGTGCTTTGTGAAGCAAGACCTAGATTACATTATAATTGCCATACAACAATATTCTCCCAAGAACAAGGTAGCTTATAACTGAATCAATAAACATAGAGTTTTCCTGTTTGCATGTTTATGAAAGTCTGATAGTTTGGCTGGGTTCCATACCTCCTGGTTTCGACTGTGTCTGTCTGACTCATTTGTTTTGGTACTTATGATATCCAGTTGTTAATCCTAGAGATTTCCTATGCTGAACTTTGTATTCTAATAGTGTAGGGTAAATGTGAGACCGATGTTAAAAGCTTATTCATGCACAGAAAGCAAGGCAACACAAAGGGATCACTTCTTGATTGTTTGTCAGTCCGTCTTTTGGTTTATACATACCTGGAGATGATAAGTGGGTTGGTGCTGCAGGTCATTTTTGATGGTGGGGTTAAATTTGTATTGCTAGGTTTAAAATTTTGCAGTAAGGAGTGAGAAATGATTTAACACATATTAAAGAATACTAACATAACATCCAGCTGGCATGTTCATATGGCTAATAGTGACCTTCATGCCTTCATTTTATCAGCTATACCACTGTTTTCCACAAAGGGATTGATTTGAAACTTGAACATAGTTAGCTTATTGCTTAGTACAGATCATGAGAAACATGATTCTAACACCAGTATATTTTCCATATTCCCAGCCAAATATCTTCGTCACTATGTAAAATAATCTGATGAAAGTAACAGTGAAATTACTAAAATTGAAACATACCGTAACCCTAATTGAATTCTCTCCCTTAGTGAATTCTAGTTGCCTTTACTTCAATTGGTATGACTACACTAAATCTTTTTCCATAGACTTACTGTATAACATTTAAGCACGGTCCGCATACCAAAACATTCGTTGAATAGTTACACCCCAATAAATCTGTAGAACCACCTTAGTCACACCCAAAAATGCCCTTTTATGCCCCCGACGGGAGGCATATTAAAATCGCACCGTCCGTCTGTGCGTCCGTCCGTCTGTGCGTCCCCACTTACAATTCGTGTCCGGACTGTAACTCTGTCATGCATTGAAGGATTTTAAAATAACTTGGCACACATGTCTAGCACATCAAGATGACATGTCGCTAAGTGCAAGACCCACATCCCTATCTCAAAGGTCAAGGTCACACTTGAGAGTATGAAGGTTATTGAATCCTCTATATATGCACACATTCGTGTCCGGACTGTAACTTTGTCATGCATTGAAGGATTTTAAAATAACTTGGCACAAATGTCTAGCACATCAAGACCAGCGTGTCGCGTACAAGACCCACGTCCCTAGCTCAAAGGTCAAGGTCAAACTTAGAGTTTGAAGGTAATGGATTCCTCTATATATGCATATATGCACACATTCGTGTCCGGACTGTAACTTTGTCATGCATTGAAGGATTTTAAAATAACTTGGCACAAATGTCTAGCACATCAAGACGACGTGTCGCGTGCAAGACCCACGTCCCTAGCTCAAAGGTCAAGGTCACACTTAGAGTTTGAAGGTAATGGATTCCTCTATATATGCATATAATTATGCACACATTCGTGTTGAGTTTATAGGTAATGGAATCCTGTATATATGCATACATTTGTGTCCGGACTATAACTTTATCATGCTTTGAAGGATTTTAAAATAACTTGGCACAAATGTCTAGCACATCAAGCGGATGTGTCATGTGCAAGACCCAAGTCCCTACCTCAAAGGTCAAGGTCACACTTGGTGTTTAAAGTAATGGAATACTGTATGCATGGTTACTCTGTCATGCATGGAAGGATTTTAAAATTACATAGCACATTTATTGAGCACATGGAGAGGACACAGACGGTGAGGCACCTTTTCGGGGGCATTCGTCACTTGTGAGGGACAGCTCTTGTTTATATACATAGTGTGATACTTTATAGCCGAAAATTGCACCAGTGGGACATCACCCCCTCGTCTGTAGGATTTTTGTTTACATTCTGTCAAAAAATTCAGTATTTTCAGATAGCCATAGAACACCGTAAAATTAATCAGAAAATGAATAAACTATTTTTTTGTTATGCTCAACCATTGTACTTTGATTTTAATTCTAGAAAACTAGTGCTACTAATCATTTTAAACCAATCAGAGACCAAAGATATCTAATAGGTCCGCAAGTTCCCTATATAAATTGGCTGGTTCCAAGTCCCACGGATTTAGTGAAGTCATACCAATTGGTAGTCGAGCAAACCTAAATATATACAGGACAGTAAAGGGAACAGCAGTGTGTATCTACAACAGCAGATGTCTGATATGGCTAGTTGGTGAGCCGCCAGCTAGTTAGATAATGGTCACCTTATGCCTACCTGCCTGGTGCCCTTGTATTAAAAAAGATAGGATTCAGGAGTCATGGTAAATGTACTCAAAACAGGAGATGTCTCATAAGTCAGAAATAACTGGCCCTTTTTAAAAAGTAGGGGTTGGCTATAACTTTGCCATTTCTTAAGATTTCTTTATCAAACTTTACAGTTGAGTTGCTTATGACAAAAAGGGTTGTAATGCCACCAAATTTTGTAGGTGAAGGTCATATTTGACAGAGTTATACCCCTTTTGTACTTAGTTTTTGTCGATCAAACTTAAGGTTGACTATAACTTTGCCATTTCTTAAGATTTCTTCATCAAACTTGCAAATTGCATTGCTTATCACAAAAGGGTTGTTATGCTACCAAATTTTGTAGGTCAAGGTCATATTTGACAGAGTTAAGCCCCTTTTTGTACTTAGTTTTTGTCATGAAAACTTAACGTTGGCTTTTATTTTGCCATTACGTAAAATTTCTTTGTCAAACTTTCAAATTGCATTGCTTATGATAAAAGGGTTGTGCTGCTGACAAATTTTGTAGGTCAAGGCTATATTTGACAGAGTTATGCCCCTTTTTGTACTTAGATTTTGTCACAAAAGTATTGGTTATTCCAACAAAGTCAAAGATTTTCAGCCCTACTATATGACCTTTGAAGTCATTGCTCCATAAAACACCATTCATTACAATATTCAGCAATTGTAACATTTTGAAAAAGTTACTTGTTAAGCTCTCCCATTGAATGTAATTGAATTGTCTATATCTGACTGCTAAAGACAACTGTTTTTGTTACAACTCCCTTATTTAGCAATATCGTATACCTGTCACAATACTTAATCCGGATTGGCCGATAGCGCTCACGTGCCGGGTCTGCAAAAGTATGTGTAGACCTGGAAAATGATGTGTAGACCTGCTTTGTCCTCAGTCAATATCACTTTTAACAGGTCAGCAAAACTATAACCTATTGACCTTGAAATTAGTCTATAAATGTACAATATTATATACTTTTCTTCTGTTTCCAGGGTTACAACAAAGCTGTTGATTGGTGGGCTCTTGGTGTACTTGTGTATGAAATGGCAGCTGGTTACCCACCATTCTTTGCTGATCAGCCTATACAAATTTATGAGAAAATTGTGTCTGGCAAGGTAAGAAAGCTCACTATACATTGATACTACATATAAAACTTTGACCAAGTTAGGTGGTCAAGTCATTTAGGTTGAAGATTTCTCTACTTAAACTTCCAACTGATTGGGGATCATGGGTTTGAGCCATGCTGTAGACATTTTATTTGAAACAGCCAACATATTAGAACTGGTCTTTCCCAGGAACAATAATTAGGTAAAGTGTGCTTGCCTGTGAATACATTGTACATAGAATACTGTTGAAACTTGTGGTAAAAACACCAACCAACCAACCAACCAACCCACCTCACCCCTCACCCAATCCTTGCTTCAGCTAACCTTCATGAAAGGCAGAACATCTGTCAACAGGTAACATATTTTGCAGTATGAAAATTGCTTTTAGGTCAGAGGAGCTCTTGTGCTGTATTTATCTGCTGAACAACTGACCTAGTGTTGGATAATCTGACATATTTCATAATTGATTATCAAATTGAACTGGACAATGATAATTGATCATCCATTGGAAAATAATCAAATGTTTCTATTCATACAAAATGTAAGAATAAAGGTAACAGACATGTCTATGACTTGCTAATCTTGAAATTATTGAGGCTGCATTTTGATAACACATTAAAAATTAACTTATTCTAATCTGTTTAAATAACAGATTTGTTGTTTTATATCAAGTTTATCTTCATTCATGGGTTACCAGGTCAATTAAGCATATTTTTTATCTAAGACCTTAATACAGACATTTGCTATTTTGGCTAAAATACTAAAAAATTACATACATGTGTTGAAGGACAGTGCATCATTCAGCAATAACTACAAAAACATTCGGAGATATAGGAGTCACCCGGTGGTCGGTCGGTTGGGCAGTCTGTTGT